>JAFMSR010000018.1:4473541-4773541 GCA_022818135.1 Saxidomus purpurata | reverse complement strand
TTTCTACAAAATTAAAGAATAAATTAGATTTTAAGTGTTAGAGAAGGTATGGGAATACATAGATCTGATTTCAATTAAAACAGATGTACAATGATTTGAGAAGGTTTTCTTTCTATAGCTGACCATAAAAACGTTCTATTCAACAACTTTTTATATGAACTGATGAGACAGTTTATATTTCATGAACCCCCACAATAAATCTTACCTTAGTCAAATTGGATATTAGCATATTTAGTAAAGTGGTCTTCAAACCAGATTTGACTATAAGTTTGTATGTAACATGTTTATTGACAATAATTGTTAAAGAAGCAGGAGCATCCATTTATTTTATTGCAAGCTCTGCTAATGATGTTGCTGGAGCAATTCTGCTTCCGTCGGTCTTCCTACCTACCAATACAGCTCTCATTAGAGCGATTGTTCTTTCTCCTAAAGTACGTTATTAAATCATTAATAGCAAATGTTATGAAAAACACTTTCTGGCTATTTCTATTATTCTTTACCAAAATAATACAGCATGCCATTTTAAACCTACCTGTGCACAAACTGTACACACGCCCTTACAGTGTAATTATACCCCCGAACACAAAGTGTAAGGGTTATACTGGATTCAGCTTGTCTGTCCGTCCGTCCGGGTGTGCGTACGTCCGTCTGTAGACGGAATCTTGTGGACACTTAATCTGCCTGGTCAGAATTTAATAATACTTGACAGAAGTGATGAGTACTAAGCCTAGTTGTGCATTGATCATGTTTCAGGTCACAAGGTCAAAGGTCAATGTCGCAGGGGTTCGAGATAGTAAAATATTGTCGACGCTAAATCTCCAAAACCACTGGTCAGAATTAAATGATACTTAACAGAAGTGATAGGTACTATGCCTTGTTGTGCATGGTCTATTTTATGGTCACTTGGTCAAAGGTCAAGGTCGTAGGGGCTCCACTTAGTAAAATATTGTGAATGCTCAATCTCCAAAACCCCGGATCAGAATTTAATGATACTTCACAGAAATGGTAAGTACTATGCCTAGTTGTGCATGGCCCATGATTCAGGTCACTAGGTCAAAGATCAAGGTCGCAGGGGCTCGAGATAAGTAAATCTTGTCGACGCTAAATCTCCAAAACCACTGGTCAGAATTTAATGATACTTCACAGAAGTGATAAGTACTATGCCTAGTTGTGCATGGTCCATGTTTCGGGTCACTAGGTCAAGGTCATAGGGGCTCGACATAATAAAATCTTGTTTGCTCTTAATCTCCAAAACCCCTGGTCAGTGGGGTGTTCGGGATACTCATCACCTTCAGTGATAGTTCTAGTTAATTATGTGTTATTATATATAATAATCTAATTGTTTTGTTATGTTATTATGCCCCCTGCGAAGAAGAGGGGTATATTGGTTTGCAGATGTGTGCAGATTTGGTTTGTGCAGATTGGTATGTCGGTCCGCCCGTTTCCAGACTGGTTTCCGGATAAAAACTCAAGAACGGTTAGGCTTATGATCTTGAAACTTGATGTGTAGGTTGGTCATGACCTACAAAGGACTCCTATTGTTTTTGATGTCAGTATGTCAAAGGTCAAGGTCACAGTGACCCAGAATAGTAAACCGGTTTCCGGATAATAACTCGAGAACGCTTCGACCAAGCATGTTGAAACTTGATGTGGCGGTTGGTCATGACCAGCAAAAGATCTCTATTTGTTTTGAGATCAGTATATTAAACTTTAAAGTCACGGTGACAAGGTGACTGTAGCTAGAAATACAATATATAAAAAATCGATTTTTTTATATTGAAATTGCTTTAAAGCAAAAAGTTTCGAAGTCAAGGACACTTTTACTAAAGATATATTTTAAATTTTGTTTAACGTCTGAATTGTTTTGCCGAACGACCCACCTAAATCAGTTGTTGTTGGGTTTTTTCGCTAGGGTCAAAGAGGGGCATACGTGTTTTACAGACAGCTCTTGGGTTTTCTTATTGTGAAACTTGCCATTCATATTCTATGTCTTGTGATTTTTGTTCAATGTTTTGTTATTCTAATCCTTCAGAATGATGTTATTCAATCTCATTGTAACAAAACATGTAAATATTTAAAACAATACATAGAAAAACATGTGAAATTTATACAAGTTCATGCATTTTAAATATATTTCTATAGTTTTATTTTGCGGAACACGGAATATGAATACCCCATGATGGTTAAATATAGCATTTTTACAAAAATCAAGGACAAGTTATATCTGACTTAATACCTGATCTAGCCCAAAATCACATTTGACCGAGATCTTATAGCCATATGCATTGTTTCCAAGTTTTGTAAGGATTGGTAAAAAAAAGAATGCCCTATACTATATGCATGATCAAATAAACCATTTTATTTTTATAAATAAAGGTCATAAAACTCCTGACCATACTATCGTTCATGGGAAGGACCAGTAATAGACCCCTATTCTCCATAAACAATTGCCAACTTTCTTACATAAAGAGTCCTGGTCGGTAGCGGGATATGTCGCTGGCCATTGCATATAAATATCAAGCATACAATAACGAAATATAGAATAACAATGATGACATTTACAAACTACAAAAAAAAATTAATAAAGGGTCAAGGCAGACAAATGTTTAGTATAGAACTAAAACCACCTTTTGTGTTAAATCAGTACCTTGAAAATAGAGATAAACGTATATAAAATTTTTATTCCACTATCAGTGGAAATTACATATTTGATACTTTAATTTTTTCCTTCCCGCGAAAATTAGTTTCGTAACTGAAACGTGTGGAAAATGTCATAACACTAGTATGTGCTTTATACGATTTTCCCGTTTTTTGGATTTTGATAAAAATTGACATCAAGCATCAATAGGAATGGTAGCTATGTATGTCTTGTTTTTACTATCTCAAAGGTCAAGGTCACACGAGCATGTTAATAGATCATACTCTCTGAGCTTCAATATAAACTTAAACCCCTTTGTTGGGTTTTGATGAAACTTGGTACCAGTGTGAAGTGAAATTTCGCATATTAAAATTCAAGAATCGAATTTCTAGGTCTCGGGGATCTGCTGGTAGAACTTCTTATTCGCTCTTGACATCTATTATGGCCCTTGGAATATGGAGACTCGCATACCTTGGATAAGTTTTGTGTTTAGGTAAACGTCTCATGAAATAGGAAAGAATTAACTTTAAATGTTGGAAGCTTTAATCATTGCCATTAGATGACTATATAATGTAAGTTACGTTTAATTAACTTACTGTTTTCTTTAAAAAAAAATGATTCTATGAAAAAAGTTTAACGTATCTAAGTCATTAGATTAGCGTGACTAGTTTTCAATGAGGAAAAAATTCCATAGTATTTTCTTGTTTTAAGATATCATTCAGAGCTGATATGCCTGATCCTTGTACTATACCAAGAAGAAATACTGGTGTAGAAGATCTGCTGTGCATGGTAAGTGGAGGTCAAAGGGTATTGGTATGCATAATTCGTCACTCGTCATTTAAGGCGTTCAGAGATCATGTAGTAATGCCGGTTTTGTAGATTTTAAGATATGCTTTTCTTTCATAGCTAACGTTATTGCCTTATTACTGACTTTTTCAATGATAGAATAGTAGATCTAGCTTCTATTCTAACGTTGTTTCAAAGCCCTGGCAAGATGGTTAGGTGTACATCTTCTTCCTATGCTGGTCTTTTGGTCGGTTAGAGTACTGGTGTGGATTTACAGAACAGGATTTTTCAAGTTATTTTTATGCTTTCGTTACAGCAGCCTCCAATATTTTTAAAACAGTATAAAAACCCTTGTTGGATTGATAAACGAACGTTTAGATGTTTGCCCTACTTCTATCTATTTGGAAATGCGAAATGTGGAACCACTGACTTTTTTAAACGAATAAATCTGCATCCTGATATAATACCGAACAAAGGCTTTCTTCATAAAGAGACGTGGTTCTGGTCGAGGTTACGTTTACGTCTACGTAAGTAGTTTACTATATGAATTAGCAATAAATCGTTAGGTCAATCACACTACAGATCTCATTGGTCGCCGTGATTGACCTACTCTTTTGCAACCAATCAAATTCACTCTTTGGCTGAAACTGGCTGGAAATTGCAGTCAGGTAAATCTCTCCTATTTTAGGCACAGAAAAACACTTTTGATAGGTATAGGCATGTCTCTAGGCATGGTGGGAGACATGCCGAGGTCTCATCCACAAATACAAGCTAATATAATTGCTCTTATGGACGGACCTTTATAAAATTTGCTTGGAAACATGCACTTAATTCTAAATCTGGAAAATTTGGTTTGTGCTTTTTTTAGTTCTTTTGCTAACACATTTAACAAAATAGTAGAGAAATATTTATGAAACTGACCGCAATATTATACAATTTTGGGTCTTAACCACGATCAAAAAGGAGGCTATGCTGTGCGTCATTTACTATTTTTAATTTTGTACAGGTAATTCAACTGGTACCCTTGGTCCATTGAAAACGTTCAGGAAATTTACAGATGTCTTTCAAGGCCCCAAGATACGAAAGAGTGCTTCTCTAAATGGATATCATTACAAAATAGCATGTAAGTGAAACAAAACTTTACTTATATAAATAGATATAATTGCAAAATAACAAGCAAGTTAAAGAAAACTGATATCATAACAGGATTACATGTTAGCGAAACTAGGAATATATATCATTGCAAGATGACTTGATAGTGGAACAAAACGGATATCATTACAGGATAACATGTAAGTGAAACAAAGCTTTACATTTTTGAATAGATATCATTGCAAGATGACATGTAAGTGAAACAAGACATTGGCAAGGATATAGTGAACCTTTAACAGTTTAAACAGCTCAACACACGCATCATTTAAACCAAAATAAAGTCAATGCGCCTTGTATAGTACACATATAATACCATTAACATTAAAAAAGTAAACACATATAATACCATTAACATTAAAAAAGTAAACACATATAATACCATTAACATTAAAAAAAAATAAAGTTTGTCTACTATGAACTAAAAAAGACAGAATCAAGTTATACCATTGATTTTGTTAACAAGTCAATGAATAACGTTTCCTTCTAAATGAAGCGACCTGCACATAGCTGGATTAAATAATAAAAATTTCATAGAGCTTCAGGAGGGCCATAGAAACCACTGTTTTACTGTATGGTTGTACAATTGTAGGAAACCACCTAAATGAAGCAGATACCTTCCGTAGACAGCAACATATTTTGTATCTAAAACAGCATGTTTTACAGTAAATAAAAATTCACTATATCTTAGAAGCTATTTGCTAAACATGACCATGGGTACTGTGTTTATATGTTTGACAGAAATTATGCAAGGGCATTAAACCTTCATATATTTTGTTTATACATTCCACACATTAAGTCATCCTATTTCATGAACAGTTTTAAACTAGTTCACCAGATAAATGTTTTTGGCATCATACATGTTACACACATTCTGGTAAAATGTTTCCAGGTCTTGGAGATCCAATGGATTTCTATGACAGATTTGATGAGGAAAATCTTCCACAGAACACACCGGGCGCAGAGGAACTACTGTGGACAACCCCACATGTCATCAAACATATACAACCTGATGTCAAATTACTGCTTATATTGAGAGATCCAATCAACAGGTATGTTTGATAACACATCATCTTACAATCAGTCACGACATAACATTTTAGTTCTACCAATGTTTGTACTGTTTAATCACGCACGTAATAAGTAGAGTATAAATGCAATGAAATGTGAAATGTTAATTATAACAGTTAACAGTTAAATGATATATTCCCAGAGCCAAGGTCGATTTATTTACACATTTAAGCAGGAGAACAATTTTCATATGTGTCAAATCTACAGTGTATGTAGTTTTAGAAACAAGGCAACTTAATTGCCATATTAAGGCCGATTGGTCAAAATCCAAGATGACTGCCGAAATTACTGAAAATCGCCATTTTTTCAATACCTGTCACAGCTTTACATTCAAACATACCCAAGTTTAACTATTTCACTTACTTCATGAAATACACCTTATTCTATTAAATAAAGTACGAACTGGTCACAAATTTACTACTTACATGAACATACGAGGGTTAAACATAGCAAAATATCGTATTTGTCTAGATCGTTTATCAGTTTGCTGCAGACATAAATCGACAATTGTAAGCCTGTCGTTGTACAGACACTGTAATGTAATGATATAAGCAAGAAACATTTGGAAATGATAATCAAAAAAGATTTGTCTTGCCAACCCACAATGCGGATTATGAAAATGCCGGCAGCAGGCGATGAGATATTCAACACTGTAACGGAATACCCTGCAATCGTTTAATTTCTTTTCAAAATTATTTGTATAAATCATGTCCATTAGTATAAGATATGCGCAACATTCTGAATAAGCATAAAACTTAAAATAACCTTTGTCGCCATAGTAACGCTAAGAGCTATGTAAACAGTAACAAGGGGCTAACAAGAGAAAAAATATCTTATGAATTACGAGTGATATATATTTCATGTTGGTTAAACCAAGAGTAACTACTTTTTTGTGGGGTTAACAAATTGTGGAGCAATGGAATACCTGTCATACAGCCTGTTAAGTACATGTATATCATGAGAAATGCTGTAATGAAGTTTTAAACATTTGCATAGCCATTATCAGTATAGTAAGATTGTATTTCATTATCTTTGACGAAACAGATGGAGAAGGAAAACTTTTATTTCCGTTCTCTATTACTTAAAGCATACCTTGTTTTATAACAAATCGCTGGAGTGAAACGAATATTTTAATGCGAAGATCACCGTGAATAGTCGTAAATAACACGGAGTATATAAAATAATTATGTCTGAATCTTGACTGCTTTGGTCTATCTTTATGCTAGTTTCAAATTTCATGAATACTCAATAGCATGTACATTGTTTTGATGCACAAAGCCTCTTAAATATTTAAGACTAGTTGTTTCCTCAAACTTGCAATATTGGTAACGTGTTCAACACCTAAACCCAATTAATTTATAGCGTTTTCAAAGTGAGCTGAATTACAACGTAGAACGAAAATACAGACCGAAAACGCAACACAACAGATAGATTTAGGTACAATGAGAGTGAAATTTAAAAACAAAATAAAGGTCGAAAGGCCAGAAACTATTGACACCGAAATACGCAAATGTCGGATATACAGGAGGGGAATCTCTTGGACAGATCAGAAAACATGGTTTTAAACAATCAGAAGAACAGTCGGTCGTGTCCCGTGTTAAATTCTAAATTTAGGCGCTGGAAAATTTGGATATGACTTAATAATAATAATAATAATAATAATAATAGTATTAATAATAAGTTCTTTATTTAAAGAAGGTAACATGTACAGAAATATGAACGAATATTCATATAACTTAGTTAAAACATGGCCTTCTGAAAGAAAAAAAACGCACATGAAAAGAACATTAAGATAACCAAAATTTTAACTCCAATGTATACACGACTCAGTTATACACCATTCAATATGACAATCACTCAATATTCATACCAAACATTTCAAGACATTTGAACTCTATATACAGTCAAACCCATACTAGAGAATATCTTTACATATACAATTAATTACGTAGCAGCTTCCCTTTGATATGAATTCGCCACTTGAGAACACAACAACAATTAATTCAATTTCAACAAAGCTCTGTTGAGATGTCAGAATATGAAAATGATATAAATGTTAGTTTAAACTTTGTCCCTTTAACGTGAAAAAATACATGCAAGTGCACATGTGGGATTATTTATCATTGGCATGAAAAAGGTAAACCTCATGTGAAATAAATTCAAACACTTCGATAAGAGTTGCTATATGTGCAGATATCCGAAATTTGTCTTAACCGGATTATATGACACTTCTTTTGAAACGGTTGAACTATCTGTTTTAAAGTGTTTTGGAGGATATCGTGCAAAAACAATGTCTAAACTACAATTAAGATCATTTTCACACTCGAAATATTCACATAGCTTTGTTGATAATGATTTAACTGCCTTGGTGTTCTCAAGTGGCGAATTCATATCAAAGGGAACTACTAGGTAATTTATTGTAAAGCTATATCTCAAGTGCTAGTTGATATCATTTTTTCATTTGATATTTTTTCAATTGACTGCTTATATGTAAGCCAGTTACAGTAAAACATGAACAGGTTTGTAAATATTCCATTGAAAGTATATCATATAAAATTTCATGTCGTTATTGTTTACATAGCTCACAGCATTACCATGGCAACAAAGTGTATTTAAAGTTAAACGCTTTTTAGAATTTGGTTCTTCGTAACTAATGCCTATTAAACTGAATAAAACAAGCAAGTATTTGAAAAATAACTGTAACGATTTCAGCGTATTCCGTTACTGTTTTTGGATATCCCTTATTCAAAATCCACGTTGAGGGTTGGCAATAAAATAACTAATTTGACGCTTATATGATTATCATTTTCAAAAGTCTCTTGTTTATTTCATTACAATACAGTGTCAATTCAACGACAGGTTCATAATTGTCGATTTATGTCTATCATGGTAAAAATGCAACAAACTGAAAAACGTTCTGGATGAAAAAAAATGACGAAATATCCGGGGTTTTTTTGTGTGCAATATATGACTCCCGTATTTTCATGTACGTAGTACCATTGTGACAAACATGTACTTACATTACCTGAAAAAGTGAAATTTAATTAAACTTGGTATTAAAAAACCCAATCGGCCCTGATATGGCAATTAAACTTCCTTGTTCCTTAAACTACATACACTGTAGATTTAAACAAACGAAAACTGTTCTCTTGCTCAAAAGTGTATATAAATTGACCTGGGCTCTGGGTCAAATATACTTTGCAAAAGTGTTAGTGTTAATCTTCGCGAGTTTTTGCACATCCCATTCGTATTGATCGAGTTTGAAAAAGATAGACATCTATTCGTCACGCATTACTTTACACGCTAACAATAGGTAAAATAAATTGATTCCAAGATTCTTTGTGGGTCCTTATTTTTCAGTTTTGGGAAAATAATCTACATGTGTTTTGATATTTTATAATGTGAACACCCTTTCAGATTATACTCACATTATTTTCATGGGCGTTTCGGGACATCGGCAAAGACTTTTCACAACCACACACTTCAGTCGATCAAAGTCTTGCAAGACTGTTTTAGTCTCCACTCAGTTAGACATTGCTTGTTCTCCAAGTCTATCTCGAAACAACTTAAGGTAACTGTAGCATATACGATCAAATGTCTTTCCATTCAATTGATTTGTTCACTTGGAAAGACATCTAAACGCATGTTCTGTGTGTAAGGCGCTAACGGACAACTAAGAGACAATTTAGGCTATATTTCACCTAAGGTATATATTACCATCGTAGACATTTTTATATGCTTGGTCACCTATGATATAAATTAGGTCCCATGTATTTTGAAAGGAACTGAAGATGCATTTTGCTATTTATACACTATTTGGTTCAAGGTATGTGAAGATTTAAACTTCATTTTTGGTTCGAGTTATTTTGAGAGTGAACCAAAATTAAATTGTACCATCTTGTGTGTGAATTGGTTCAAAATACGTGAAGAACGGACTTAAGGTACATTTTGTATATTTTAACATCTTAGACAAGTAAAGGGTTCGGATCAAGGTACGTTAAAATATTTCAAAATCTTAGCCGTATCTTCGGTGTTCAGGTGTTTCAGAGACGGAGTTAAAATATTTCACTATTCTACAAAGTGTATTGGTACCTGTTTTTTTTTAGAAAATGATAAAGATACAGTTACGATATTTGATTACATTTTGAGGAATTAAAGGCAAAATCACAACTCAATGCATGTTGAATAAAACAATGTATTAAGGGTAAATTTGACATATGCTTTATGTGGTAATTAACGATGGAACTACAAACTTAACCAACAGCGAATATATCATATTTGATGCATACAGACAATAATTCTAACAAAGTTTCTTGAAGATTCAAATGTAAGGTGTTCGCAAGATTAATTACCTTGTGGAGTCGTTTTGGATCGTGTGTTATCGCGTGCTGAACTTATCATTTGTCTAATTATTATTGATTTATATATGTAACTTGGAACGGTGTCCATGCTGAACTTATCATTTGTCTAATTATAAATGCATTTTGGAACGGTTTCCATGCTGAACTTATCATTTGTCTAAATATATATGTAATTTGGAACGGTTTCCATGCTGAACTTATCATTTGTCTAAATATATATGTAATTTGGAACGGTTTCCATGCTGAACTTATAATTTGTCTACTTATATATGCGGTTTCCATGCCAACTTTAAACTTGAACTCATATATTGCTGACAGCCTTAGTCATCAGAGTAGTCATCACACCCTCGGAGTCCGATCATGGTCTTCATTGTGCGCTTTCTTTTGAGGTTAAAAGATGTTTATTTTATCTGACAAGGTCCCTATTTGACAACGCCATTCATACTTACATAATGATAATAATTAACCAATTTCAGACTCCGATCTATGCCAGTTTAGACGTTGTGCATCTCAAAGAATGGACAAGAGTGTTCCCTCTGAAACAGATTATGATATTTCGAAACGAAGATTATTCAAACGATATACGTGGAACTCTGATTAAAGTGTTTAAATTTGTAAATATATGTAAGTCTCCTTAATAAATCCAATTGTTTCTTTCTTTCGGTTCATCTTCAAAGTCATGATTTGAGTATGGTCAAATGTGAAAAATTAAGAGCAATTAAACTAATTTTCAAGTAAAGATGTTTGTGTTATGTTGCCTTTAATACTGATTTATTTCATACATCAATCGCCTAATATTATGTAACTTGGTTGGTCAGACAATGGCATCTATCAATTTATCTACCGGTATTTCAATGTAGTAAAATAAATCAAGACCTATTTTTCTTATTTTCACCTTTCTTATATTATTTAATGTATCATCTTATACCGACACTGCTTGAGCTATAAAGAATGACCTGACAATTTCTGCAGCTTCAGCAGCTAACCGACCATAATTTCTTGATTTCTTCCAAAATCTTGGTCTACTTGTTCACAATTACATCTTGTTTACTATTGCTTTAAATGTTCAATTATTTTTTTCCAGCGGTACCGAACGAAAATGTGTTGCACAACATGTCGTCAATGCCCCATTACAGGGAAACCGTCGGCAAGAAGAAAGCGGGACATATGCTTACAGAAACAAAAACTCTACTGAAGGATTTCTTTCGGCCGTATGTCAATGAACTAGCGAAGTTTTTGCAAGACGATAGATATTTATTTCGTGATACAAATTTCGGTTCATTTTCAAGCGTTGAATAAATGAAAGACTAAAAAAAGACGTTACAACAAACTTTTATTACATTCAAGTTTCCTACCAATTCCAGATAGACAATGATATATGATTTCCGAGACTAACGCCAATAAAACATTTAATTGGACAAATGGTTAAAGATTTTATAATAGCGGGAAGCAATCACATCTTTTATTTTTTATCTAAACCACGGGTTGAAGGAACGTAACTGAGACTATAGTTAATTTGAGTTAAAATATATTATACACTATTAAGACAATAAAAAAAGCCATTGTGAATCGGCCATGTTTCAAACTACGTTACACCCGCATTTTCATAATTATATTTTCTATAAATACATGGAACAGCGACCAAATTTTCTACCATATCTCTGCTTTCAACCCGTAATGTGTTATTCTAGGCCAAGAAGTCCAGAAGTTCTCTTGTTAGCTTTATATACAAGACCTAAACGAAAACTACCAATCAGTATTTCACTATTGGCTAAAATTTCTCATCCAACCAAAGTAACCGGGCTTTCTGAAGGACCTTCATATTTCGGTCAAGCTGAGATTTGGTGCAAAAATAAATTTAGGTATGATCGAATTATACGTCATTTGCCCACTTAATGATATCATTGTAATAGCATGACCAAAAATTATCGAAAATTCTCCTTAGTTTGAGATACGGTATAAGACAAATAGTTTTATCGATAACAATGGAGAATCATCAAATACGAACGTGAAATTCATTTCCTTTACTTTTATAATACAAACACAAAATCATGGAACTGATCTTCAAACATTCCAGCATCCAGTATCACTATAATGCAAGCACAGTAATGATGTTTGCAAATATTCTATTATTTTTGTTTTTAAAGTTATATAGTTTGAGTGTTCCTATAATGTTACATTGAAATTGTTTTGTATATATGAGAATAAGTGTCTATGCTTATGATTTATATTGCTTGCATTCTCACATTTTCAGTAATTATTATAATATCACTCACGCAGATTATTTGTAACTATTTATTATCAACAATTAGCTGTATATACTGGTTAAAAACCCAAAGTTCAGTATACTAGACGGTTGCTGAATAAATAAACAGATTAAAAAGAACTTTCAATGACAAAGTTAGAATGTACCCATGGACGAAAAAGACCAAAACGTATGCATATACATATATATTACTGGGTTTGCTGCGCATCTGAGTACCTAATAATTTGCACTTTTTGACAGGGATGTTGCTTTAAATGTTATTCACCCAACCAGATTCGATAAGAACCTAGCACCGCTTTAACATATAAAAACAATGGATAAACATGTTTTACCAGTAAAAATCACATGTAACATGTTATGGTTTGTTAAAACATGAATAGTGGTTCACAAATTTTCTGGTAGGATTTATGTTTTATTCAAATAATAAAAAAAGTGTGCTTACTTTTAATTTTGATAGATAATTTAATTATTCTACTTGTATTTATTATATAATTACTCAAAATAAAGACAAAAGATTTTTATTAATCTTAACACCAACACAATGCTTTTATTGATATTTAGAGCAAAGGTTACCAAATATGATTCTCGTAGTAGAACACTATTAATTCAGATTTCCGATCACAGGTGCCAATCCCCGTGCGGGTTCGCCAGCACAGAAACAGGAACCAAAATCCGGTTAAGCCAAAATATAGACATAATAAATTTGATTTGCCTGTTCACCTCCCGGTCGACAGAATTTTACCGTCACAATAAATTGACAAATTTATCCCCCAAAATTATTTCGACAAGCAATATTTCATTGCACATTTCATGATATAACTAACTCTCGGCCGATAATATCGATATGGTTTCTTGCTAAGACTCATTTTACGCCCGCACCGCTTTTACTTATACATGTATATACTAGTACATATTTATAGTGTGAAGCTTTGAACTTATGTGACAGATTGATACCTATTGAGATGCAGGTCAACGTATGCAAATTCCTCCGATTCTTATAATAACTAAGCAACGCGCATGCGCATCAACTCTGCATCAGCTCTACTGATGTACAACAAACTAACTGATTAATCAACAGGTCGACTGTTCTTCGATATATCACAAATAACCATATGTTTAAAACGGGTGATCAAATGAAAAAATTCCAGTGTATATACCTGTAAAGAATCTGTGGAAGTAATTGTATTATATCTTAACCTAAATGTTTCAGCCGATTTTTGAAAGTATTTCATTAAAAAAAAATAAAGAAAATTTACAGAATTCAAACTCATATTTTTGTTGATTTTTCACAACCGCACCACATCGGCAGTTCGCACCCCACAGTTTCATTTCATCACATTTTGTGTCGGTAAGGAGAGATAACCATTCGTGTAAGTAGTTTATTAGCCTTACACTTTAATTTACTTTTAAGAAATCCTTTGAAAAGCTAAATATTAAACCAAAGCTTATTCATAGAGCCTATAATACTTTGAAACTTAAAGCAGGCTACACAAACTTTTTAGTGTTTTCTTACCATTTTTCATCGGTTTGCACCATTCAAATTTTATGAATGGACGCACTGTGAATAAATATCACGTGATCGCCGATCTAAAGAAAGACTGCATATTGAACGATGTTTATGTATACATGTATACGCCGTTTATCTTTTTAAAAGTATAACTGGCTGATATTGGAGTGAGGGACATACTTTTTAAAGTTCGTATTTCTAGTTGCTCTATAATTGCAGAATGAGTTATGTTTACACAGTCGCTGATATGTAAACATGAGCTTGATGTACTGGCAGATCAATTGATTAAGTGTACATGACTGCCTGATGGCGAAGTAATTAATATACATGTATTATGAATTTTGTCTCCGTTAGTATTACAATGATTTACAGCATCAACACATATACAAGGCAACGGAAATGATTTTAACCCATTTTTAAGCCGAGTTCACAACACGGTTCTACTTTGCAGGCGAAAGGGGAAACCTATGGCTGTTCAAACTGTCATATAGAATACGATTTTCGACCCTGCCGCATGGGACTACAACAAACAAATATTTCTCGAAAAAACTTAAATAAATTATTTTCCAATTTTCCTTACGTTTATGTAATGATAAGAAAATTCCTCTTACTTCCAAAGCATACTCAGATTTTATATGATTTATTTAAGCAAGGTTTTAGACATGCATGATGAATTATGTGTCATGATTAACAGACATGTCTTACTTTTTATCAAATGAATAGGTTGTTAATATAATTGTGTTGAAGATTTTCTTTCGTTTCCTGGTTTTATAGGGGTCCATCGATGCTTTTTAAATCAAAGTACTGAAGTACTGATGGAAAGCGATTTCGAGAGATGTCAGGGTTGAATAAGGCGCTATTTAAGCAGTTAAATAGCACACACTTCTCTGATAAAAATTCGAGTTTAGTTGATTAAATATTCAGGTAAAATTCATTGCCGACAGAAGTTTCAAAACTGTTTCGCCATTTTATACATTTACTTTCAAGTTTCGTTTATATACTGCAAATACTGAGTGTACTTGTCATTCACACATGATATACACTGAGGAAGCCTTAATTAAAATAATGTGATGAAATAAATTCCAATACTAAATCACTGGTATTGTATCCTGACCCTGATAAAAACTGTTTACATTTTTATTTCATATGGCGTTGTCTTCGGATCAAATCAATGTCTAAATATAGACTGACTTGGAAAATTACGATTCTATTTTAAGTACATGTCCTAGTTGATTTCCCGAAAATACCAAAAATAAAACGCAAATCATTTACCAATTCTAACTATATTTAGAATATACTTTCCCAGCTGATTAATACGCACGTTCGCACAAAGGACCTATTTGTTAATGTAAGACACTTTTAGGCATCTTCCCTAGATAACACCTCCGATTGGCTGAAATGCAGCACTTTTTGTAATTTAAGTTCTTGCGCAATCGGCGAGCAATATATCATCAAACAGAGTGTACATGAAAAGAGTGTTAGGAAGTTTTTTCTTTAATTTTATCGCACTATACTGATTACGCATTAAGAAGTTCCAATGGTTGCTGTAGGGCACGATTCAATTATGGTGCAAACCCTAAAGAAATGGATTATTATATAATAATCAGCTTCAGAAAACTAGTCGATCATACCTCAGCATGTCTCCCGTCATGTTAAAAAGATTTCCGAAGCCAAGAAAGGAGAAATTTACCGGACTGCAAACCAGTCAGTTTCCCTGAAGGTACCGATAAATGAGTTTCTGCTGGGCGGTGTTCCAGAGGAAGTGGTTTTTTCTCTGGACGCAAACATGGCCACAGCAATCGCAAGGTACTCTGGAGACTCTTTGCAGTGCATGGATATCAGCGAGGAGGGATTCTACGGAGCAGTCCCGCGTGCCTTTTGGTGTTTTTAAAACGACGGTAATCCTGAAAAATGAAAAACAAAAATAAAAATACATCTTTTTAAAGTGCATGGATCTCTTTAAATGTATTGATATTGTAAAATGAATATATTTGTAGGATAACGATATAACCATGTTCTGTTCACTCCAAAAAATGTTGACGTAGTGATTTCTTTTGTATTCAAATCGTTTCTTCACAAAAAAGAGATGCCAGAGAGCCTTTCTTATTTTTTGCAATATCATTAACGCAAACACTGCTCTATATTTCGAACATGTAAATCGATTTAAAAAGTTAAATTAGGAATGGTTTTGGTACAAATAAAGGTCATTTTCCTCCGGGACGACAACTTCTTTATGAAATAAGAGCTACTTGTAATAGTGGTCCTGGGACTTTAAAAAGTAAAATTGAATCTTTCTGAAAATATTGTACGAAAGATTATTGAAAACAATCATACTGTTAAACACTGTTTATTGTGACACAGTGTTTACACTAGATTGTGTTTGTGCAGTTCATAATATTGATCCAGTGTTATATAATTTTCGAAGGTCCATCAAGTAAAATACTACAGGATAAGTTTAGTTAAAAAACAGATATGTAATATGTACACAATATATCATTTTTAATTGTCTGTCGGAAAAGTATATGAGTGATCGGTCAATGAAGAAAAAAAATACTGAAGGAAAAAGTGGAAATAGGCTGTCGTTTTTATTGTTTTTCTTCGTGAGGAAATTGAAAAGGATTTTTTTCGAAAAGATAGGTAAGTTCATCAAATTTGTATTTCTTTACAATCATATAAAATAGATTGCTCGGGCAAATTAATCTGCCCCTGGTGACATCTTCCAGGGACCTTCCCTTTACATACCTTCCGGAAAAGCTTCGAGTGTTGAGGAAGGTTTATTAATGAGTGATCTCCTTACAGAACCAAATAGGTCTGTAAAATTGTCTACCCACATGTGATAATATACCTTTATACCTTCACATATAATTAAAAGTAGAAATAAGTGCCACGCGCAAACGTTTACTGCCACTTTGTTTCGTATAGTGTTACTTGTAAAAGAATCGTTATAAACACTCAAATGTGGCCGAATTTCCCCATTAGATCACAGGTACCCAGTGTGTGGCATGGACCCCGATGTACTGATATTTTAAAACAAAATAATGATAAATTCTTTTTTTTTTCACTGTTTACTTTACATAATTATAGTAGTAAAGGAAAATCAACTCCTGTTTGGGAATCACGAATATATATTGGTCATATTCAAGAAGGTCGTGTTCTCATAATTTCAGTTCGATTCTTGTTCCGCGTAGAAATATCTTTTCTAGAACAAGTCGCATATATTTGGTGCAAACATTGCTTCCGATAAATGCAGAGAGCCGATAAACTTGTAATATCTATGTTGAGCTTGCGATTTGCCGCCATTAAATTACACAATTTCTTACCGCTTCGTGATTCCCGACCAAGACCGTCGTAAAGCAAAAGATAATCAACTTTGTAACTTACCACCGACGAAATTAAACCACAGTCAGGTATAGTGCACTATACGTATCCATTTAAACAACCCCTGATCGCTTGAATATTGCGCAGCCATGATGGATAGATTTGTATAAATTCCGTACAATCCTGTTTTGCAAACAGATGTTTTAATAATTACCAAATTGTCTCTTTTTTCTTACGCTTACAGTAAATATTTATTATTTCATTTAATATTTGAGCATTTTTATCATGTTACTTGGTAATAATTAGTAGATAAAAGTTAAACGTGTCTCGGCTATGCGTTCGACTGGTTTACAAAGACGGAATAATTTCTGAATATTCCCTTGTTTAAAGATATTATTCGGAGCTGACATACCTGATCCTTGTGCTATACCAAGAAGAAACACTGGCGTAGAAGACCTGCTATGTATGGTAAGTGGAGGTCAGAAAATACTTATATATATTGTACACCTTTCTTAAATAGACTCTTCCGATTGGCTTATAGCGGTCACGTGACGAGTTCATAAAAAATACTTATAGACACGTAAAATAATGTGTAGCTTTTTCATCTCTAGATAGAGGTCAATGTATAGTTGCCACTAAATTCAATAGTTATACAACATAGTAATTGTAGACAAATACTGCTGTCAATATATAGTTATGCAGACCTGTGAAAGAATAACATTGGTCTACTCATTATTCTCTAATTGCAGACATGTAGTATCCAGGTCCTTTTTTCTCAGAGAAATCCCCATTTTAGTTCATTTGTCATAACGCGTCGTCATTGCCTCCTCTCTGAAACTACTAGACTGATTCCATTACAAGTGGCTTTAAATTCGGATTAACAATTTCTTGTAGCTCTTATACGAGGAATGTTCAAATATGAATGCATCTAAGCACATAAAAATGTATCCTTGATAGATTTCAATGAAAATTTTATTTTGTCCCCTCGAAGTATTCACCTCCAACAGATATGCAAAGTTTAAGTCTTCTAATCCAATCCTTGAAGGCATTTTCATAGTCTTTTCTAGGTATAATATGAAGACAGTGGAATATTGCAGAACTGAGGTGTTTGCGCTGGACAAATTTTCGACCAGAAAGGTATTATTTGAGCCTTGGGAACAAAACGAAGTCACACGGGGCAAGGTCAGGCGAATACAGAGGGTGAGGGAGCACAACAACCTTTTCCTGCTTCAGAAAGTCTTGTACAATAGACGCCTTGTGCGATGACGCATTGTCATGTAGCAATCTGACATTGGCCAAACCAGTTTCAGGTCTTCGAATTTTAAAATATTTCTTCAGTTTTCCAAGAACTTTTAAATTAGTCTTGTAAAACTTTGCGGATTTGCCTTTAGGTACAGCAACCTGAATGGCAGGACCCTGATTTGTGAAGAATATGGCATACATTACCTTCTTGACACTCATGGTCCGCTTTGCAATGCACGGTCTTTTGCCAAACTTTGTTGCCCATATTTTGTTCTGAATCTTTCGTTTGGGCTCAAAAAAGTGAACCCATGTCTCGTCACCAGTGACGACATTTGCGAAAGACCGTGCATTGTAATTTGGAAACTGTTTAAGCAACATTTTCGCGCATTGCGCGCGTGCCCTTTTCTGCTCATCTGTCAACAGATGGAGAATCCATCTAGCACAGATCTTTCTCATTTTCAAATTACGCTTCAGAATTGCATGAGCAGCTCCTAATGAGATGCCAACCAAACTAGCTATTTGCCTTGCGGTGTATCTTGCATCAGTAGCAACTATTTCTTTCACTCTAGCAACCATCTTGGCAGACGCTGCTGTTTTCGGCCGACGGCCATGTGGTGCATCTTCTGTTGAAACTAACCCACATTTGAATTTCTTAAACCAACGAATAGCTGTCGACAAAGACATTTCATTATGCCCATAAACAGAATATATTTCATCAAAAATGTCTTTACACCCTATGCCAAGAATACAACGATTCTTAATATAGGACCGTATTTCAACGGCGTACGCTGACCTTCTTCCAACCATTTTTGTATTAGTATACACGAGCGAGCGATAGACACAGCTAAGTGAACGGATTTTAATGGGTGTGGAATCAATGTAAAGCTAACTTGTTTATCTACCCAATAATCTTGATTTCCTCCTGATTTTCGCATTATTGAGCGAGACAACGTTCTACATGCATTCATATTTGAACAATCCTCATATTACCAAGACAGACATCTTACCGGCGAAATGGAGCGTTATTTGTTCGAAAAAAAGTCACCCATGTTGTAAAGATAATAGAACGTTTCGATGTTTGCCCATCTTCTACCTGTTTGGAAATGTTAAATGTGGAACAGCATATTTCTTTATCAGGATTAAACTTTCATCAGGATATAATACCAATGGCTTTCTTCACAAAGAGACGTGGTTTTGGTCGTGGTTACGTCTACGCCTACGTATGTCACGTGTGCAGTTTATGAATGCTAAATATAGAAATTATGCATTCTAACACGACTAACGATTTTGTCTCTATATACAAAGAGTTGAAAAATTATGTTATATTAAACCATAAACAAATTGGGAACCGATATGTTGTAAACATGACGTCATATTGGGCCGCATGACGTTAAGTTCAGCGTAGAAAATAACGCCTTGTATTGATTCACCTTTTGTAATATTTGGTCATGTTAGAATCGATATAACATCCTTTTCAGCATTGTTATCGTCTTATAAACAATAATCTGTCGTACTGATGCGCAGTTATTACTTCCGGCCTTCGTGGCTAATTACTGCGTATGAGTACTCCAAATCATTGTTTATTAAACGATGAACACCACTGGAACGGATGATATTTCATAAATATAACGTCAAGCAATTTAGAGGTTATGATCAAAGCTATTGAATCCAGGTTGAATATCAATATATGTAATTTCCATTTTTCATTTATCCATGTGCTTGAAAGTAATTAGTCAATGCATGACTGAAAAAGCTAATAGGATTTTTTACGTATGTAAGTTTGTGTTATTTTACCTTTACTCACACAAATTTGTTAAACGATGTATGTGGCATGCTGCGGCTTTCATATTTGTGAGCATTGAATTCTTACCTCATCGCATTTTAGTCTTAAATTAGGTGATTTTGATATTTTCGACATTTAAAAAATAACAACCTAATTTATGCTTGCAAAAATCAAATTTACATATATTACAAACCATGCTATTTAAAACAGTTTCGAGGGAAAATTGTTGACGCCAAGAGCGGCCATGCAGCTTGTTTTCAATTGAACACCGTTTGGTTATTATTGTGTATACTTTATTCCAGCTCTTGGGAACTTTTCAGTAACGTTTATAAAATATAAAATTCTTTCACTTTGTTCCAGGTCTTGTAGTTTTCAGCATTTTCTATTAAATAGATATTCATTTTAATAAAAACTTTAAAGCTATCAGAAATAAACGTTAGAAGCTATTTCCACAATAAAAAAGAAAAGGTTAACGTATGTTATTTTAATTTGTTAGTTTTGGATAGGTAACTCGAAAGGTACCCGTGTGCAACCGCCGAAAACGTTTAGGCTATTTACACTGAGATACGAAACAGTACATCTATAAATAGATACCAATACAAGATACCAAAACTAAGATAGGGCTATTGCAAACATTTAACAGTTTATTTTTAAATGTTCATATTAAGTTCTATTTGTCAAATGCATTCTTTTTGTTAGGTGTGTGTGCGGTTTAAATGTCGTTGATGTCCCATTACAGAAACTACAACCCTACTGAAGGATTTCTTTCAACCGTATGTTAATGAACTTGGGAAATGTTTGCAAGACCACAGATATTTATTTCGGGATGCAAACATTGACTGATCACATACAGTGAATGAGTTGCAATTCAACAGGGTTATAATGTCTCCCCCAAAAAAAAAACCACGCTCAAAAACTGACGCTAATGACATTGTACATTTAATAATTTTAAAAACATAAAACTTTAAGAATACTGCTTGGCGGAAATACTATTTCTATACTCACAACATATATATAAGAACTAAACTTTATGTTTACTGTTGAAAATGTTATGTTTAACTGAACAGTTTTCTAAGTTCGGTATGCTCCAACTATATTAATATGTGAACAGAACATATTTTATACAGCAAAGCCATTAGGCGGTTGATATATTGACCTTATCAAAGTCGAACGAAAGAATTTTGTATTGACGTACATTATACTTAAAAGAGCATGATTACTTAGACAAAGAATTTATTTCTGTACAAATCATTTAAGTCTCATGACCACTATGTATGTGACAATTACACATAGCACTTATAGTTACAAAGAAAGGTGTATTATCTGTTAAAAAGGCGAGTATTTCTACAAAATCATTCCTAATATAGCTTATTAAATCGAAAATATATATTATAAAATTCATACAATGATATTTTGGAAAAATAAGAGACGCTTTTAGACAACAATTTTCGTTAAAAGGATGCGAATACGATAGAAAAGAACACGGCTCTTTTATTAGTCTATCAGAATATCTACTATTCCTACTGAGCAAAATTGAAAGCGATCGTTGGGGTTTAAAGTATTATTTTCAATGTTATGTCATATACATGTATTGCTTAATTTCTTAATTATGATTGTCTCTTGTCGTTGAAGGCCAGATTGATTTTCTTTCAAATTGACTTTAAACAAAACAACTAGTTTAAACTACCAATAACTTTAACATTTTTGTTGCGTCTCCAAGATCACTCGTTCAAGCTCTTTGACAGATTTTGACGGAGTAAAAGAGTAAAACGCCATGTAACTAAGATGAACTTGTGAATATTTTGTGATATCGGGTATAAACCTGATAGAAGTAAAAAAAAGCTTGTCAACGGCTTTCGTGTTAACTGGGAATAGCAGAAGGACCGTGCATCTTCACTTTCTACAATACAGGGTGAAATTAAAGCTGAAGCCAGTATTTTCTTACTAGACATGATATGTATATTGTAATCGATCGACCATGTACCATCTTCGTACTCTGCAGGTGAATACGCATTCTAACACATGTATTTTAATACATATCAAGTGATAAGTATTTAAGATATCTATGAAACAGTCGTCTTATTTAATACGGACTTTATAAAATTGTAAGCATAACCCTCAGCAATATCAATGCCGACGGCATAGGCGGGGGTGATTCATGTTATATACCATATAAATCATCGATGGTTTGAAAGTACTGCAATATAGAGTGACCGACAATTGGGAGACAATATACCTCTATTCTTCTAAGATGACAAAATAAAAAAAGCTATTTTTCTAGCGTTCGAAGAAACTGTTACATCAACTTAACCATTAAGTTTGTATTCCATTTATGAACACATGTCCCTTCTTGGTACCCCATTTTGATCATTTACATCATATTTTGACAAGTCCCTTTTCATTTTGAGACTTGACTTGTGGTTTATATACAGTTCTTTGGACACACATTATTGTATACTTTGTTAATTTAACCTCTTCTTGAAATCCATTGTTTGATCTTCATATTTTGTTAAAATATGCTGTAAACATAGTAAAAAAACTTATGCGTAATAAAATATTCGTATTCGTTTACCTCATTTTGACAATTTAATATTCAAATGTTTAACAGGGTGGACACCTCATCTTGATCATTTTACATTGACTTTTATTTCAATTTATTTTGATAGTCCCTTCTGGATGCCTAATTTTGATAATTATTTTTGTATATTCATTTTTCAAAACAATTCCCTTCTAGATACCTCATTCTAACGATATATAAACCTACTCATCGATTAACTGCTGACAGCTTATAAAAAGTGATTAAAGAAATGCCACAACGCTACAAATGAAAGTCATCTTGAAAGACAGTCTTGGAATCCTGGTTTATCAATCAACCCTGATATGTTTAGTCTTAAATTATCTTCCGATCAAAATTAAATTGATTGACGGAAAATGTATTCAATGAGGATAATGTTGAATTAATACCGATAAATCCAGCTTAGATCTCGCGGCGGTAAATTGTGGTGAATTCGATTTAATTAGAAGGCGCGTTGACAATGACAATTCTTCCATTTCCCCTAGTTATCCCACTTTGATGTCTCTAGCACAAATAACTGTCTGTGCTTTAAACTTCTGACAAATTAACAAGCCGATGTGACAAGATCTGATTGTTTTAGATTGATACAAGATATACATGTTTGCTCTCAGCAAGGAACAATTACCCAACAAGATGTTATCTTGGTTAAAAAATGGAAAGTGTGAACTTCTAAGTTGAAAGAAAGAAATCAAAAATTCTGATAAGGTCCTATGAAGTATTGATTGTAAAACGATGAAATTCACGTGAATATTTGTCTTTGAATTACGCTTTTGTCTTCTAATTCAACAGACATATCTCTTTGAGTCGTATAAAATCTGAACCTACATTAATTCATGTAATACGTCTTTCTTTGTTTTTCTACTTAACGGTAGAATGGTATTAAAATTAGTTCTCTTGAAATAGATACTGTAAAGATGTAGATTTACAATCGATGGAAACGTTTAACACCGAAAAATGTGACTTATTATTTTTTTTTATATAGTAAATGGTTTTCATTTTATTTCATTACACGATTACCGCATAATGAGGAGATCTTACTGGACAAAGACGGTAACAGATGGACGATATGACAGTTGCTTGTTGCTGAGAAATCTCAAGATGAAAATTAAAGGAAAAACACAGTATAAAGGACACAAAATAAAATTTTAGATAATAATTTTCCCTTTCCCTATTCTCGTTTAACATGTAAATATTATATGGGCACTGTTGTATAATTGGGCGCGGATACAAGGTAACTCAAACAGTCCTCTAAGACATCAAGCAACTCAATGGTTTGAACGAAAGATCTCCGAAGTTTGTCGGAGCGCGGGGTAAATACAAGTATCTTCGGCGACATATCACATGATTCTCGTCGAGTTGCTGCTGTTGTTTAAAGTATCGGGACACTTAAACATTTACAGTGCGACTGAACAGGTATCCCGACCCAAAAAATAGTTGCAATTTTGAATGTGCATACCTGGTGGTCCATGTAAGGGGATTCATCTGTTAAACAGATATATGTTATTACATAACCAAACAAAATGCGCTACTAATTCGAGTGAGAAGTTATCAACATCATAATCGTAACCACTAAATTTTTTATTTGAAATATTATGAAAAAAAAATACGGATAGTAATTATTTTTAGCATACTGTTAATTTTCACAATAAGCATTAAAATCATATTACCCATCAAAAGGACCATAACAAATAAAATTCAAGAAAGACATTCAGCACTGACTTACAATCGCGGAAAAAATAACTATGGTTAATTTTATTTCTATATCTCACGAAACCAGATAAAGGATAACCGAGAAACTATCACGAAACCAGATAAAACGTTTGGGTTCATGTATAGCACCACTCAACCACCTTCAAATCCCCACCGCCTCGTTCTCCACCCCACCACCTCATTTGAGAAATTGGCTGTTATTTCAATTTATTTACTCACCGGATCGTCTAGTGACGATAAATACTTATATTGTACATGTACTCGTATGTTGAATATAAGATATATTAGGAAAAACGGGATTTTGGACAAAAAAATAAGGATAGTTTAACTTTGGTTAGTGAAAATCGAGATTTTCGCCAACTTATAAACGTTCTAGAGACTACAATTTATGGAAATTTGTTTCGACAATTCGTGCAAACGGTACTGTAGTCTCAACATTTCTACTGGTAACTACACTGCCCGATTTTTGAAAGTTCTTCAACAAAATAATCAATTTATAACAAAATTTACAAAAATCATACTCACATGTCTTGTTTATTTAGTAGAACCCCACCACCTCGCAAGTGTGCTCCCAACAATTTCTTTTCACCTCATTTTGTGACCATTAAAAACCGTATATACAGTCGTAAAAATCTGAATTACAAAACAGTTAACCCTATAGTCATAAGTATTTAAAGTTATAAAGAAAGTTATAAAGAAGCACCAAGGCTTTTCTGTACTGTTTATATAACATATTAACTATTAGGTAACATTGAACAGTTTGCAGATTTAAATTATGTTGTCTACCCAGTACTTTTGTTTTATCAATTTTACAATGAAACATCACAAATGGTACATTTTTGATACAACAAAACTAAACCTAACAGCGATTTAGAATACTAATTCGAAGCAAAGTGTAAATAATAAAGACATGCAATGAAAACATAAAAGCACAAAACTAAGAAACTGACAATGAAAAATAGAAAATTAATGCTGATAATTTTTTCCGTTTTCAACATAATTAAAAAATATATCCGGTAACCTAAGAATTGTAATGGAAACATGGACGAAAGTCTCTCTATAAGACCCTTAACAAATACAGGCTTAAAATTACACGTTACCAAACATACAGCGAGTGAATTTCAAATTGCAAGGCAAGTAATCACCCGTTATAAACGACAGTACATCTAAGGACAGAGAAAATCTCTCTCGGTGTTAATGAACAAATCTGCGGCAGAAAGATGCTATCATTCTTCACGAATAAATTGTTATTCTGTAACTGATGGCTGAATTGACTCGTGTATTTAGTGTCAATATATATTTATTGATAAAATCGGTTTAATTCTGCACCAGAACACACGCCAAATTGGGATTATTTATTGCATTATCAGAATCGTATCTTCCTTCAGGCTTCCACATCGCATCAGTAATTAAATGAAGCCGGTTAACGCCAATTTCGTAGAGCAATAACTTAAATAATTGAATATTAAATGTAATAGACTTGATGGAATAAGTTAATAATGAAAGTGTTACACTTGGCTGGGTGACGGCGATAAAGTTGAAATCGCTGTATAAACAGAATACGGCGTGAATTCGCGATGACAAAAATATGAGTTCGTTTAAACTTAAAGAAGATGTAATATGTTCTTCATATGAAAATTGTTCACAAGATTTTTGATATTAAAACATCGCTTAAATAGAGAGAATTTGCAAATACATTTTATAAATTTAATTAAGGCGTCCAAATCTTATAAACTGCAATGCTGCGATTGATTTTGAATTAATGCTGTATTTATGTAGTTGAAATTAAACAAAAATTTACTCCTACTTGTCTTTGATCTTGAGTGTGATTCGACATTTTATAGACTTCAATCTTTTCATTAATTAAGACGTTTTCTGTCCACATTCCTTATATACCGACTATATTATTTTATATTTCAAATGAAAGGCAAAAAGTCCATAAATGCCGTTAAACAGGGTCAAAACAGTACGGCCAGTAAAAAAGAGTAGCATTTAAAGGTATAAAACCTTAATTCGCTCTCTATAAATTAAACATATCTTTTTGTTGTTTTTATGATTATATATTTCACGGCTCTGATCATAGAAGATTGATGTTAAAAAGAAAAATTTCTGCAAACGATGAAAACCATCTCAATTCGATACGTTTCTAAACCAGTCGCAATTTAACTTAATCGACCAGAGAGCACGTGGCTACATCATCATCTATTGCGCATGAGCGGGCTGATTGACAGCGTGTCATTTCAATTATTGGCCAATGAAGGCTGTCCCTTTGTGATGCTGCGTTCTAGTAGCGCATGCAAACACGCCTAGAGGCGATTTTATGGCTTCATTTCATTTGAAAATCATAATATTTTCCTTATTCATAGCCGATGACAATAGAAATTTACCGTTAAATGCGTGGAACACATAATTTTAAATAAGGCAACCTGCTTGATGTGGTGGGGTCGGACTTTTCGCTGATTAATTATGTTTCCTCGTTCATAAATAGCCTAGCGGATTGACTCCAGTAACAGATTGTCTTGCGATTTAAAATAGGCAATTACGATCCTAATGAAAATCAACTTCTGGAATTAATTTTACCCTTTATAGTTGCTTCTATTGATAGTTTTACGTGTTAGTGATCGGTGTATAATACTGTACATCTACTGAATACAAAAACTTACGTATCTGTTTTTCAACTACTTCGTATGTTGAAGATACCTATATGCAAGAAACTTTTAAAAAGGTATGTAGATATATTTTTGCTGTAATGAATATTTGCTTATATAATTTTGAGTATTAAAAGACATTGCGCTCTCATCCATTTAAAAGTACATAACATAAAATAAATCTTATATTTCTAATATTAATTATATTAAGTGATGTAATTATAAAATGTGACAACAAGAACAAGAAAAATAAAACACAGATATGTTCAACAGGGTTTATTTGATATAAGCTTTCATTATTAATATATTATTTAACAGACATATTGAAACGCCTGGGAACATATCCTGTTAATATATTATTTAAAATTTATATCGTAAATATTTTTCATCGGCATGTTTTGCTTTTGTGAATTAATGAAATGCAAAGATGGATAACGACAATAATTACTTTACACTAAGGTAACAAGTCGTTTTAAATATGTCATTTAATCAAATTTTGCAGTCAGTTATAAAACTGAATTTAAGATTGATGAGTTTTTTATTTTCAAAAATCTAGATAATATATAAACATATGACTTTATTTTATTACATCAATGTATAGTATTACCATATTCAAAATGATACTGAGTGATATTTTAATTATACATATTTTTCCTAAATAAGGTTAAATATGAATGAATTCATTCTTAAGTCTGGCATGCCTGCATAGGACTTATAGCGGATTATTTTCTCTTAAGAGAACATATATTTAAAGAAGAGAAAAAAGTAGAAAGGTAAGATTTGTAGAGGTTACATTTCGTATGAGGCTATTTTTGTTAATTAAGAATTATTTATGAAAAAGTGCGGCCTTTCATAATTCCTATTCCTATAAAACTACATGTCAATTTAATTTACAACTGATCCGGGGTATAAATTATAAATATCTGTAAATGTATGCCCATCTTTAACTTAAAGACGACGGTGAAAAATTGCAAAAATAATCAGTGGTACAATACACTTTAAGCGAGCACGCTTTTTGTTGTGTGAAAGTCTTTGGTTTTAAATGTAATTATTGGATGGATGTGGGTATTTTTGCATGACATGTGACAGGCTACACGTGTAGCGCACTAAAATGACGAGTGTGTACATTATTTTATAAATATTTAATGATAATTAAATATTGCTTCTAGTTTTCCTGAACAACTAAATGATTCATTAGGAACGGTTGATATAATATGTTCTTATTGAAAACAAAAACAGCAAGATGCAGTAAGACTTCAAGCACATATATATTTTTTATACCACTTGATTAAAGTTCTGTAAAGAAACCTTATTGAATGTTAATCTTATAACAACCAATCAATCAATCAATCAATCAATCAATCAATCAATCAAGTTTATTAGCAATCAGCAATACATTTGCCTTTGGCCATTTACAAACATAAGAGAATAACTTATGGAAAAGTCTATACATACATGAAAGTGAACATATACACAAATAATAAAGAACATATCAGTACCTACATTTGCGATCAGAAGACAATGACATTTTCAAGAGTATTTTTGCGTAATTGTAAAGCGTCTTTAATAAATTTTGCAAGATTAAACATACATTTTTTACTTTTAGATGACATGAGTGAGTTAAATTTTTGCAGACTAGGCCATGAACAATGACCTAGGTATTTCATTCTTATACACCTGTATAGTAAATACAATATAAAATGATATTCCGATTCTGTAACATTTTGATTACATAATTTACATAATTTACATAATCTATTTTCTCTAGCTACATTATTATATCTACCAAATTCTATCTCTAAACAATGTGAACTTAACCGTATACTAGTCAACTGTTTTCTAAGGGTTTCACTTGATACCTTATCTAAATATTTTTCAAAACAGAATTCAGATTTATATTTACAATACCAATGTAATTTTGGCATAACATTTATGCATGCACGCCATTCTTGAACAAATTGGTCCCTTATCCTTGCTTTTAACAATATATATCATGGTCATTCGTTTTCAAAACTGAGAATAACAGTCTGGAATATTTCTATGATAATATATAACTAATTCGTCCGACGGCTTGACATTATCATACTATAATTACTATATAGTACAATCAACATATAATATATGATCATGCTGTAGCAGTGAACGTTTTAAACATCTGACAATTAAAAGGTAAATGAAAATCTTTAAACTTATATTACGCTAAGTATCCTTCAAAATGGTCAAACAATATCATGAACAGAATAGTACATGGTCAAGTCAGATGAGATGATACTATGAATGCTTTGAAAACTTGTAAGAATTAACTTAAACTGATATATTTCCCTAATTGAAAGAAGCCTCAAAAATATGTGCATTTGGATAGTCAAAAAGGTTTTAATCTGTATTCAACTATTCAATAAAAATAAGAAATATTCATATACATATGTTTTAGTTATAACTTTGGTAGGATTCATTTTTCTAAGAGTATAAATCAGTGATTACTAATGATGTTCACTTTGAAGGGCACTATCAATTTAAATTGACCTCTTTTAATAATTCGCTTTTAGCAATTTAGAATCGGGAGTCATTTTTATTATAAAAATTTTGAAGAAATAATTAAGACATCACAAACATTTATTGCATTCATCAATAATATTTAATATACGTATCAACATTTAAAGGTAAAATACTGTTGATCGTTTTCAAACAGTAAGGTATCTGGCAATAATTATCGGCGGAATTTTAAATAATCGGTAAATAACTTAGCGTCCCTGTAAGCAACTTAGTTAATTGTGTATGCTTTTATTTGGCAAAAATTTCCCTTACCTTTCGTAGATTTTATCGATTTTGTTTCGTACACTTAATTATGCAAATTAATTTAAAATTGAGGCCTAAACCAAAGAAATGTCCATGTTCTGATATAAGTGTTTAAACAACATATCAAAAATGGGGGAAAAGATTTATTGTATGATACAATTTTAAAACTGACATTGTATGAGGATAAATCTTTCACGCTATGATTACAGTTTATTTTATGAAAAAATACAATTACATTCGTAAATTAAAGTATTGCAGTCCTTGGAGCAAAACTGAGAAATCCGAATAGTACATTTAAAAATGTCTTGATCAATAGGATTTATTTGTTAAGACTCTAGTATTAAAGGGGAATATCATAATTTCTAGCACGCTATAACTGTATTAGTATTTATACGGGTAATTAATTGCACCGTCCACATCAAATAAATCACCTTGATTACCCACGTGGTGAGACAAGATATCGCCTCGTTTTCACCATATGGTGGTCCGCTACGCTCTCACCGTAGCATCGATGACAAAACACGAATATCCGATACCCGAAGTAGAAACAAGACCCTTTTTCACGGCTCGCTTATTTTTGTAAGCGGGCTGTAAAAGTAGAAAATACAGATTATTAATTACAACCATAGTATCCCGGAAACATATGGACAAGAGTGAAATTCTTTCTGGCATTTTCCGGATTAAGTTCAGAAAGAGACAGGTCAAAGAAAGTGAAATAAATGATTTTCTCTGGACCATATGGCAAAATATTTTAATGCAAAGTCTAAAACAATAAATATAAAGCCACTTGTGGTTTTGTGAACTTTAGTGCGTCTTATTTTCGCGCTGACATTATTTACAAAAGGTATCAAAGGAAATCGATTTACCTTACAATTCTTGTAATTTAAGACAACTATGTCGTTAAAGTGATGAGAAAAAATGCAGGTATTTAATCATCAACACAAATCATGCATTAATTGTAATTATCAAACAGTATATTCTGTATTCAACAATAGTAAAAGCTCCTTTACCTTTTTTATCATATTTTTTTCATGAAACACAGCAATGCTGTTCATTGTGTTTAAATTCATTTATTTATTTAGTTAGTTGTTTACTTATTAATTTATTTCCTTTCCATTTAAGAACAATGGAGTTGGACATTTGCTCAAGCACGTCTCTAGAAACTGAAGCACCTAAAGCAGATATGAAAAAATCTACTATTTTAAAGACGCCTGAGCAAACACACCCCACTGGCTACACTTACAGACAAAACCAGGTATCATCCGCCCTCTTGCATGGGATTCCGATTGTCTCCTTACACATAGATGGAAAAGAACGGCTGTGCCTCGCACAAATTTCCAACACTTTGCTGAAGAAATTTAGTTACAATGAAATACACAATCGTCGTGTTGCTCTGGGAATCACATGTGTACAGTGTACCCCAGTTCAACTTGAAATACTCCGGCGAGCAGGAGCCATGCCAATCTCTAGCAGAAGATGCGGTATGATCACAAAACGGGAAGCTGAGCGACTAGTAAAGTCTTTCCTAGAAGACAACCGTCCTCCAAAGTTGCCGGATAACTTTTATTTCGAAGTCCATCACAATTGTGGCTGGGGATGCAAAGGTAAATTTGAACCCTCAAGATACAACAGTTCCCGTGCAAAATGCATACGATGTAATTTCTGTAACCTATATTTTTCACCAAACAAATTTATATTTCATTTTCATCGAGCTCCAGACTCAAAATATAGCCACCCTGACGCTGCAAATTTTAATTCTTGGCGACGTCATCTAAACCTCGCCACCGGAGGTGAAAATGATGAAATTCACCATGCTTGGGAAGACGTGAAAGCAATGTTTAATGGCGGAAGCAGAAAAAGAATGCTATCGTCTGAGGGTTACTCCGAATCTCACAATTCAACTGAAGAGAAAAGACAGAAATCATCAACTGACGATAATATGCTATCGAAACAAGCTTTTGGACCACAGTACCAAAGTTATCCACTATTTTCCATGCCCGGAAAAACATATCCATTTAGTGCGTTGAATACTCCAAATCCTCTTGCACTGCAGTATCAGATCAACAAAAATGAGATACGAAATGAGGGAAAACAGAATCAAAGTTTAGCGTTCCATCCTTGGAGACAGCCGACAGACTATATTATACCACCTTACGATTTATTTTGGACTAATCAGTTTACTTCAAGACCAAGTGGTTTAACAGGATTTGGGAAAAATTATTTCAACAGTTCTCAAGTAAAAGACTTATCAGCTCCAATAAATCTTCGGCAGTCTCCGTCAGATACTCATTCGTCGTCAGAAGACGAGGACAGCGTATCGCAAACATTTGGTTCTCCTTCTGAGTCTTTAAAATCTAAAAGCCAATCATGTAGGCCTTCAGCTTTCAGACCGGTTGGAAAATCATCAAGAAATGACAACCTTGACCCGATAGTAACAAACACAAGTGAAGAATGTATGAAAGAGGACACTGAAAATACAAACAATATAGAAACAGAAGAATCCGATGTTGACATTGAAGACGAGTGCTTTTTTAATAGCTCAGTTGATAACAACAAAGAAGAAATAGTAGACAACCGACTTTATTCCCCCGATACAAGTGTCACTAACAACAACGAAGGCACAGACAGCAATGGTGCCCAGCCTATTACTGCCGAGGAAAGGACTATTGAAAACAAAAGTCCAATGTATATGACCAGTCTAATTGAACAGGTGAGATTGTTTTTATTTTCAATAACTAGTGGTCAGGTGTCTTAATTATATTTATTCACATGTTGTATAAAACACGCCCAAGAATACTGGTACCTTGCACTAGTAAATATTTGCTGACTAAAATGTGACAGCTTTCAAGTTAAGTTCCCTGCCACATTTGTCAAAACACGTGTTGAACTGTATATTCATGTTTGCCAAATGTCATCAACATCACTTGACGACATTAAGTTAGATAAAAAATAAACCATGAGGTAGCTCGATAAAGATTCCACAAATTTCTTTGTACCGAAACAAGAATCTACTGCAGTATAGTTTCATCGCCAGAAAGCAACGGTGATATCAGTCTATCTTGTATACATAGTGTACCTATGTTAAAAGGGGCATTGTATATTTCTAGTAACTTTAAAACAATTAACTTAATGAGTTAGATATAGTAAATAGGTTTTAAATTGTTCTATAGATAATATCTTCAAATGGATTTGTTATTATTCAGAAACTTTTACACCCATGGCAATTAGAAACATTTTGAGATAGCATCATATGCTTGGCAATAATATCTGGCAATACATTTTACACAAGTGCGTTTTGTCTTTATGAACAAAATGGAATACATCTTAATTAGAGGTACATCTTTTTGATGAATATTTAATTTCAACTAACTGTTTAAATCATCCGTGAAATTTTTCCAAGTGGTGATAACAAGCCATCTACATTTCAAGATCATGAGGATAAACACAAATTTATCGTGCAAGATATTGAAGGCGTGACACCATTCCTTCACGCTATTTTAGTTTTTCTGTCAGATGAAACGTTAAAAAAACATCTGTCAGTCAGTACATCTCTGTTGTGACCCAGAAGCTTAAGTAGTTACAACCATAAATCTTTATTTAAAATAGTTGACAATCATACAATATTTAGTAAGCTGCAACATTTATATATTCGTTTGGTATATTTAGAGAAGACATAAGAACGGTCTAGTTAACAAAAAACAGGAAGAAAGCATACGGATATTTGATAAATTCAATCAAAGCTTACTTCTTTAAAAGCTAGCATAAAGCCTAAAAGAATTTCAAGTTTTACAGGAGTATAGAAATTTTTAGAACATCGTATCATTTTCTTTTGAAAATACTTTTCTCAAATATTTAGTGCCTCTACTTAATCCATATGGACAGTTGCATTTCATCAAAGGCTATTTAGTTCCGACTTTAACAACTTTGAAGAAGTAGTTTCTAAAAGACCGCGACTCTTTATTTTATTATTAATGTCCTTAAGCATGCGACACTAATTTGTAACAACCAACCCGGTAACACAATAATTTATAACAGTAGTTCGAATAACCATGTATAGTTGTAATTTACGGACCATAAAATTAGCTCTAATTTGACTTTTTTCTTCGCTGATGGTGGTATTACATTGAAGGCTATATTTTATGATGTTGGCAAATTGGTTATAAAATAAACAGAATCAAACGGGACTTTTAAATGGTGTAAGTTACACTAACAGTAAATATGATTGAAAACAAATCCGATAGGGCAAGGATGAACCCCCACCCCTATACAACTGATCAGTTGCATAAAACGGTTTATTAGTGTACCTGCCGCATTCCAGTTTCACGTAAACTTCCGTTTCACATAATGATAATTATCAATTTTATCCTCAGAGATGAAGTCGCTGCTAATCTTTCTAAGGCATGCGTTGATCAATAAGTTGAAATAAATATTTACAACAACGACGACCACCAAATGCTATTTATTTTGATAATTTTTTACACGTAGGCAAGAAGGTACAATACAAATGAAAAATATCAATAGCTTAATATTTTTTAAATATATTTTTAAAATGCTGAACAAATGCTAAACCGACTAATTTATTTAGAAAAAGAAGCCCCCCTACCCATTTCTCTCTCTCTCTTTCTCTCTCTCTCTCTCTCTCTCTCTCTCTCTCTCTCTCTCTGTCTCTGTCTCTGTCTCTGTCTGTCTGTCTGTCTGTCTGTCTGTCTGTCTGTCTCTCTCTCTCTCTCTATTAGCTGCTGTTATACGGGGCAGTAGAATTGTATTTTAGGATCTGGAGAACATGTTAACCAATACCGAGTCAGTCCAAATATTCAGATATAATTGATAAATATAAATTAAGATAATTTACTTATTTACCTATCATTCAATATTCACCTTGTGCAGTTTCAAGCTTCTAATATACTAGTAATATATTTCAACAGAAAATAAAAGACGAATACTTTTCAAAATGTACGGGTTTTAACTTTTATGTCTCCAAATACAATGTAGAATAAAGCGATTTATTTTAATTTGTATTTTTACTTCAACGTATTACTAGTTTTTACTGGGGATGTGTTGTTTCATTGATTGCAGTAATCCAGTGATAGTATTTCTATCAATAGAAATACATTTAAACATAAACGTTTCCTTTTGATTTTCAGGAACCGGTGAAAAAAGAAACTAACCCTGGAACTAGTGGTAAGTAGTACTTGTAAATGTTGTTCGGAAAGTTGTCGATAACACTTACCCTGAACCTCTAAATACTTTCTCAAAAGCGTAGTCCCTATTGTCTACATCCTCTGCTTTAAATCTTTGGTGTAAAAAATGAAAGCTTGTGATATAAAGTTACCATTATTTTTTCTTCTCCCGTCACGCTGTTGTTCTGCTGTTATTGTCAGCCCTGCAATTAATTGAAAAGCTTCAGTCAAAGTATTTGCCAATCCCAACAGTACAAATTGCAATGTCGTTAAAAGATTAACCAAAGAAGAGAAAATACGTTTGATGAGCCTCAAAATGTGCTGCATCGTATACATAAGACATTAAAGTTATCAGTTTGAACACAGAAAAGGCTTAATTTACTATTGCCCTGTTGCATTTTAAAAGTAGCGTTCTGGTGAATGTCACGTAAAGACAGAAATAATTCATAAATGTTTTCTCCACGGTCCTATAGCGACAAGGTAATGATGTAGTCCGAATTTGATTACGTTGCAGTTACGTCTGACATATATATCATATATAGATAAAACTCTTATAGCTTACTTATAAAGTTAAAGAGATGTGTGTCCAATTCTTCTGCTTATTCATATGTATAGGTATCTGAAACATGGTCCTTTGATCTTCCATGTAAATGTCAGATATACAGTGGTCTGTTACTGACAACACTTGTTGACATTAGCGGTCTTCTTTGGTTTTCTTTTTTTGGGGGGATTCGTTTACAGTGAAATCAGTTCTATATAGTTGATCTTCTTTCTATTGACCATGTCACCACAAACAAATACCTCGTGTTAAGCAGTCAGTCTCTCAGAAAATTCTACATAGAAAGATCGAGATTTCTTGCATGTTTAGAGACGGTTGGCAATATAGATCTCAACCTGTTCAAATGGAATGAGTTTGACAGACGGACAAGTTGACTAGCGCATCGAAATAAAAGAGTTATTCCGATTAAATGAGAATATTGATTTCAATTAATTTGACATTAAAACTGCTCTGTAATTGGATGAAGTGTCAATCTATCTCATGTCACATTATGACATATAATTAGCATGGTATTCAATATGGGGTAATATGTTGTAACATCAACAAGCAAACTCTTTGACACAGAGAAAAAATTCTGTTTTCTAATTTGGACCTATTTTATCAAACTGCCTTCTCGGAACAGTTCAAAATCTGTTAGTCCGGTCTGGACAAATTTTCATGCCGGTCCGATTTGAATATCAGATGAGAAACCAGTAATCTGAAAAATCTCTGAGAAGTGTTACTGATCTTATGTATTGCAACTAATAAGTTTTAATAACTTTCAGCTGCTTCAGAAGAGACAGACCAAGTGAAAGATGACATAAACTCAAACAAACCTTCTCAACTTAGCCTAGAAGATGTCAGTAATATGACAAAAGGTAACTTATATATCATGTTTATGTTCCGTGCCTAATGGTAATCGCTTTATAGCTCATATAGTTTTGATAATGCTTTTGTGATTTTAAAAGTGTTAGGTACAAAATGTTTAAGGTAATCATTGCCAAATGTGCAATGAACGAATGCAAAATAAAAAAAGAAAAGAATTTTTCAAGAACATAATTATATAAAGAACATATAGAAAAAATGTATTTTCTTTGCAAAAAATGCTAGTATGGTGACAAAATTCAGCTTTAACGGAACTACATGTCTTTTTTATTAATCTCACCGCTAATTGCTGCATTTTTAGCTGAAACGTAGGGCTTTGGTGACGGTTCTTTTAATTAATTTTAGTTATTTTAAATTGCTTCCAGTTTCAGGTTGTACTATTTAAGTCTATGTCAAATCCTTGTTTCGTTACTTCAAAATGGCTTGACACTAAAAATAGAAGTAAAAGTTTGTCAAAATGAATCGCATATAGCACAGCCGATCGTTGTAATGACCTATATGCCCTATGCAGTGACGCGACCACTTCAAGAATATATCGAGGCTGTGAATTTTTTCTTAATGTGGATGCGAGATCTAGATCTACCCCCTTATGTGATGTGTTCATAACATAATCAGTTGGTTTATTAACTATAAACTATTGATTACAGAGGAGCTTCAGAGACAACTGAAAAATGAAATGGACATTCGAAAACAGGTGGAAGAGGATATCAACAAAATCAAGAAAAGTCTTCATGACCAGGTGACGAAAGAAAAAACCCAGAGAGATGAAATTACACAACAGCTACAGGCAATGAAAGGTGTGTTTTCTTATTCAGTATACTTTATTCTTATAACGTATTTTTACCTAAACTTACATGGTGCTTAATAACAAATACTGATCTTAAATCGTAGCGCCATAATACACGAAATCAAAAACGAAAATTATGAGCTATATATACAGATTCTAAAATTCCTATATTTTAAAATTATTTTGGTCGTTTTCTGAAGACCGTGAAAGATTTGCACACCATACATGCGGAACAGTTTTAACCTGTAACGCATTTGTTTTAAAGAAACAATTGCTGTTTTTGTATTCGTGTATTGTCACTTTCCTCTTACATTTCGCGATTGTAATATATTAAGAATATCGATGTGTCTTCTTTCGGTATATTAATTAGAGATATTCTTAATAAATTTCTTTCCAGACATCTTGTTATTTCTTTAAAAAAACGTTGAAAATGCAACACATGTAGTCCAATGATTATACAAGTCACTACTTATGATTTTCGATAAAAGCCTTCTATTGACATTTAACCATTTTCTGGATTTTATCACATACACAAAAAAAAAAATGTTAGTCATAAAGTGAAATATAAATATTGCAATCAAATGTATTAGGCGTTATGTGTTTTTCATTACTGTTGATGGGACATTTGTTTTCTAATTTTTTTCTAATGGCCAAAGCGTCAACATTTGCATTTCGACATTGCCGTTTGATTGTTTTAGCACACTTTACATAGATAATGTAAACATGTTTGATGGATCCATTGTGGCCGAGTGATTGAATAATTGATATTTATGACAACCAAAGCCCTTTCTGATATCTTACCTACACGGCGACACCCTCTCAGTTTCAAAAGATGCATTTTACCGATAATTGCCCGTAATTGTTTAAATCTCTATCAGCTGAGCGCTTTTGTAACAGCCTCGTATTAAAAATGCATTTTGAGGCGAAAGCTGATTAAAAATGCGTACATCTTGATTGGCATAAATAATACATGGCTTAAATGGAGGGGCCCAGTAAATTACAACTTAGTTAGAATCAGACAAAGATTCCTTATCAGAACATTAAAGAAAACAAAAAGATATTCTCTAGATACATCATTTTCGAGGTAAAAACGTATTAATGTTTTATTTTTTTAGATGCACTGTGTAATGAACTGGAACAGGAAAGAAAAATTAGATTTTCAATGCAGCAGAAACTGAAAGGTGAGGAACACATTTTATTGTGAAGTATCTGAAATGCAAATTGTCAAGCTTTCAGTATGTACTAAACCATTCATCATTGAAAAAGGTGCGCATGAAAAATTAGCAGTTGCGAAAGTGATCAGCCAGCAGAGGTGTGCAGGTTGATTATGATCAAGCTGATTATGAACAGAACTTGTTGCATAAAACAGAATCGTGAATTAAGTCCCAAAAGTTGAAGTAAATTCTAAAACTCTATGTTAATTTTAACTCACATGTAAAATGGAAATCACAAACTGTATCAGTTGCCTAGCAGCCCTCAAGTGGGTACTTTTTATCTGAAATTGTAGTATGCCTGATTTAGGATTGCGTTTGCAATATTTAAAATAGCAACCTTATTAATTATTTTCTTTGAAGTACATTTATTGGAATACCCTAGTGCTATGTTCTCATTGTGTATGTTTATTGATAAGCATACTGTAAAATTGATACAATATGCAACAGTAAGGCTTATTACAATGTACTAACGTTAAATGGCATATAAAAAGTCTGTACAATGTCTGACACTTTTAAAGTCCCAAGATCACATTTACAAGTAACTCTCGTTTTACCAAGAAAGATGTCTTACTGACAGAAATGAGCTTTATTTGTACCAAAAATATTCCTTTGCCTTTTAAATCGATAAGGATTATATTAGAAACACAGCGCAGTATTTTTTCAATGAAATTGCAGAAAGTATGAAAGGCTTTCTGACAACTGTTTGACTTGAAGAAACGACTTGAATATGAAAGAAAGGCAAATGTCAACATTGTTTTAGAGTATATAGAACATGGTTCATTATACATGTACTATAAATAGATTTATGTTATTATATCAGTATATTCAAAGTCATCCTGGGACTTTAATTGTGGCAAATGGACTGAAACACTTTTTTATTCAATTTTCAGAGGCTCACGATGCGCTACATAATTTCTCTTGTAAAATGTTTACCAATAAACCATGCACAGACTGTGTAGTTAAAGAAGCTATGCGTCAGTAGATGGAAATACGTTATGCATCAGTAGATGGAAAGAAGATATGCGTCAATAGATGGAATCTATGCGTTTTACATGGATGATACGCATGGATGTACATGCAAAGAAGTCATGAACAAATTGTAGATTGCAACTTATATGTGCAAAATAGATTGAAATAAGCCATGGGAATGAAACTTTGCGTTATTAAAAGGAATTGTGTGTTCTTGAAGATGAGCATACTTTTAATTCAATAGAACAAGTAATATGCTGCTTTTACGAACTAAAGAAGAGGACTTCTGCCTAAACTTCACAGAAATGTTTTTTCTTCTGTATTCTGTTTCTTGGCCTGGACTGCTCGATATTTACACCATTGGCAACAGTTGTACTCTTGTTTCATGGTAAATGTATGCATTAAGACAAAATGGTTGAGGTTTTAATTTTGTGTACAAGATTTTACCGACCAGGTCATTTGAAGTTTATTTCCTTATTTTCTGACTATTTTGTGATAAAGAATTATTTGCAACAGACGGTTACTGGCCTAAAATTTTATTTGAATGAGAAAAAAATGTAGCATAAAGCCGAAAAATTTGATTGCCGTGTCATCTTTGTATAGCTTCCTCTCTATCAAATGATGGATTTTAACAAATGACCATGCTCCATCAAATATAAATAAGATAACCGTACACATATTCTGAATAATAACCTTGTTTTAAGTTTTTGTCCCTTAAATATAAATAAATCCTTGCATAATATTGTGTATTAGTGTTGTTAATTATCAAGTTTTTATCACATTCCGTTTCGATTTCTGTGTAAGTATATTTAACACTAAGTCATTTGTTACTGTTATTATTCGATGTTTTACAAGAATTGCACTTGATATGATTCATTAATACCATGAATCTAGAAAATAAAGTATTGATGGTACATGTTGTAATGTTTTTCTCCCAATGCTGCCATCTTGTCTGTTATTTTTCTGAGGTTATACATGTACATGTATTAACATTTCAAACGGCCATACTGCATTGTGTTAAAGTAAATACTTAAAACACATTGAACGCTTTGAACACAGGTAAGAAATAGCTTATACTGAGTACTCACTGTTATAAGAAGACATCTTGCAAAATATGTGGAGTATAAGTTTCTGACGAGGACGAATGCAACACTGATATATAGATGCTCACTTTCGTGATACATGTTTCTTCAAGGTTTTTTACATGTCTTTAAGAGTTTGAATCAGTATTAAGTGTCTTTCTTCAAATTGCGATGATAACCCTGATGGATAGTAACACATTAACTGATATCCTATGTACCAAAAGAATTATGGAATATCATAAAAATACTTTCTTTGTAAAGTACAAGAATGCGTCTAGTCACGAATGCAAGTATTCTAATGCAATTCATACAATAAAAGAAAAAATCGAAATAGTCAACTTAACAATCTGAGTAACAATCCCAAACCAGTCCCTAAGCCCCGTATTTCAAATTTCCATTAAAAGCGTGACAATACATATTTATAGTAGGTTATAATGGTCTTGGCTTGAAATATCTCAAAATAGGTGGGACAATTTTTTTTTTTCAATATTTAATATATCAGAAAGTATAATCTGTACCTTATATTTCTAGTTTCAATGAACTTTCTACAGTCTGTTATTACTCTTATCGATTCCACACACTTAAGACACAACTTTCAAATTAAAATGTCATTAACTACAGTGAACCCAGTCAATTAGCTTTATTAATAAGTAATAAAGTCAGCAGACATGACACGAGTCCTAAGACGGGTCAATTTATTTGGTCCCTGATAAGAGAGCAATATAAAACAGTATTACCTTACGTCACAGATTGTGTAATGCTAAAGCTAAGTGCTCATTTAGTGATAAGAATCTTATGATAGCCATCGCATCATAACGGCTCAATGTCATTATGGCTGCTTCATAAATGATTGAATACACCATTTGTAAAACGTGGTTGGTACCTGCTAAATGTGGCTAGTTACCGATACAGAGTAATCAAAGATTAAAAACCAATTAGCGATTGGAGTTACTGGCGATTGATCACTTACATCGCTAGCTACAAAATCACTTAAAGTTGATTAAAATTCCAATACCAAGGGACCTTCAGAGAATTGTTCCAATTAAAAGTAAAGGTATAAAGGTAGCGTTGATGCATATTTTATACACTTACCATTAACTAAAAGAGTCTAGCGTGAAAAGTGACGACGACAAGTCAGCAACAGGCAAAAATGAGAGTTAAAAAATCTTTCGCTTCACGCTGTAATTGCTTCAAAAACAGGTGATATGACTGCTTCTGCTCCTGGGAGTTTCAACATCAAAGGTTCAGTACACAGTAAGTTATATCAAATATTTCAAAGACACGGATCTAGACCATCATAACACTGTGTTTACAGTATATTGAAATAAGTACAGAGAAAATACATTATACTACTGCTCATCAGAAATTCCATCTCCATTTCAAGAAAATTGATTGTATTACTTTTTACACACTACATACACTTATAAAGTAGCTTCCTGACGACATTGTAATGGGTGGAAATCATAATGAATATTTCCTACTGAGAAAACTGTCAACAAAATGGCGTTGTTGACTTCACATACCACGTGGGTTTAGGTAGTAGAGACAATCACGTACATATCGTTGGAATGTTATCGCTTGTATGATTTCCACCACACAAGAGCTCATGCTTTAAATGAAAAGAACAACAAAAACAGTCAATGATAAATGGGCGTGCATTTTCCTTTGAATTTACAGATTTATTTATATATATTTAGAGTAATCCTAAACTTTCATATTAGATGAATCAGTATTGTTAAACCGGCAAATTGACACGTTGATGCTTTGTCTACAGTTAGGTCTCCTCAAGAAACGTAAGCGTTCGGGGATTTTTCTTAGGAAGATGTATTAGATGACGTCTGTAAAGATATTATATTTCATGGTAAAAGTAGATATAAACGCTTTACTGCGTCTTGCAATAATCTTGACTTATTATCCTTCTAAGAAATGTCCAGCCGTTTGATTAGTCAATTATCGGTAAAAAGAAATTGTTATTTAGAGGCAGGCAGGTAATATATGGTTGAAATTTCCCTTCCTTGTACCCTACGCCAAATATGTTGAAAACGTGTTTACGATAGGAATAGAAGTTACAATTTACTGTCTGATTTCCGAAGTCATATGGAGACAGTGAGGCACCATGAGGGTATTAAAATGACTGCTCACGGGCAGCAAATAAATTAATTAAAAACATAAATTTGAATTTTGAATCTTTCTGTTTCAGACAAGAATGAGTAATACAATTCTTATTTGGTTTTTGATGTAGTAAATGTAGATATATTACCCGCCTCTATATAACATCAGCTCGGGGAATATTAATATCGGTGATATACACGTACCACGTAAAAAAACACCACTAAATAATATAAGCAGGTCTGGGGTGAAAATGAAACTTACGCATTTTTGAGTAGTTTGTCTGTAGTTTAAACATTGACAGATCCAAATGAAACATTTAAGATTACACATGATTTAATAGTTCCATACGAAAGTTAGTTTTAGCTTTACAATAATTAAACTAGATTTAAGAATATTTCTAAATAAATCAAAAGACTGAAAGTGCTGGAGGATCGATTGTCTCTGATCAACACAGTCTGCACACATACATGTGTAAATATCAGGACAACATAGACTGTACACATACATGTGTGAATACCAGGACAACCCTTGCACGAGTAAAGTTATAAACTGGAGACACAACTGTCAAATTTAGACCTTTCACCATTTGTGTAAACTTTACTTTTGAGATAGGAACCCATGACGTACTTACATTATGTCATTCAGTGACTATGTTCAACTACCCTATGAAGCATTAAGCTGTGAATCGTAACTGAGAAATGGATTTTGACAAAACTGAACTGAAAATTTATGGTTTGAACAACTTTTAAGGTCATTCAAAAGTTATGGGATATGCCCATAAGGATGATTGTATTGTGCCAATTAATTCGGATTAAACGTCGCACCCAACAGCTAAGGTCATATTGCAACTTCCGGCTTTCGTGGAGGAGGAAGACCCTGGGTGCCAATTCCCTGTTTCAGAATTTGGGGGTCATTTAGAAATTCCGAGGGTCATACCCTTTATTGTAAAAAAATAAAAGGCATGACTATATGTTAAAGAAGTTTTATTCAGTTTACTTCTGTAAAACTGCATGTAAAAAAATCACAAAATGGTGGGTAATCAAAGGGTTGGCAAGACAACAGGTGTTTCTCTTTGGATGCTTTCTATTTTGTCACTGCATCTCAAAAGTCAAATTTGTCCACAAAGCGAATTTTTCATAAGTGCATTCAACCATAGACATTAAACTTGGATATTATTTGGCACACTGAAACCCCTTTCAGTAGTGACAGTCTGATCGAAATTACTACAAAATGATCATTAAAATCACTCAGAAAGACGTTTTTGTCTCCTTTTAAGGTTCGTCGACCATCTCTTGTTGTGCGTCTACGATACCATGATGACGGTATCATAAGAATCAACACACACAAAAACGCAATGGTACAAAATGCGGGTCGATCCGAAATCAGACGACGACAACGACGACGGAATGGGGTCATACACTTTTTAATTGCGTCATAGAAGACGCTCTTTGCTATTTCTGTTGCGTCATTGACAAAATGAGTGCGTCAAAACCGCAGAAAACGCGCTCTCGCGGAAACACTGAATTTAGTGTATCCGGTGTAGCGATGAGTATTTCACGGGTCTTACATTTCTCTTGTCACACCGTCTGACTAGAAAACTGTTGGGATAAAAACCGCGTAGGAAAATAGTTCTATACAGAACAGATACCTCGTTGATTTAAGTTACAAATTATAAGAAAAACAACAATATAATATTATGCTATTCTGAGATGTTTTGATATTATTTAGATCTGTTACCATATATAATTTTTAAAACAGAGGACAGTATAATTCGTAACAACGGAATATATGGAACTTCTTGTTTGTATGTTAAGGAAGCTATACTGTTACCATTGGATTCGACTGAATAAATCAATCGATCCAAAAATGGAACGTCGGTTCTTGGTACGACATTAGCTTTTTTGTACAATAGTAATAGAAAGTGAAAAAGGAATATGAGCAGGCAGAAAAATATTTATTTTCTTGGTATAAATTGTAAAATAATAACAAATGAATGTGTCAAGATTTTTTGTAAAGTTAAGTAAATTAATGTCAAATCTTTCTATAGTAACAAATGTATGAAAACATTTTTTGCGCATTTAACTTAAGGGGCAACGATTGTGCGTTTTAAATAAAAAGAATAACTTGCTAGGAATACAAGGAAATGTAAATACACTTTGCATCAAGCACCTAATCGTCTGTGACTGTACATCTTTGGTACTGCACAAACGCACAAAAGGCGGATATGATTACATTGCAGCTTTTATTTGTCTCGAGAGAACATGTAATTCCAGTGAATCATTCGAACAATACAATATCAAGCAGGCTAGAACAACTGACTTTAATACACAACCACGTATATAAATTAAAATGTAACATATTTTCATGAGCTGCTATTAGTACCTTCCAGCTGTTAATGCTCTATCAGTATTTTGTACTTCATAGTTAACCTATTTTGAATATAATCAGTATTTCTTTCTAAATTTTGTATATAATTACTACCTTGATTAACCTGGTGACATATAGGCCCAATGGGCCGGGTGCTGTATTTGTCAGTTGTATATATGTACTTGTATAATTTGTTATTTTATGCACATGTCACAATAATAAACAAAATCTATCTATCTATTTGTACACTAAATATTCACTAATTTGCAAATTGATGTTCAATTAAGGATAAACAGTCTGACAAGTGTAACTGTGAACAATATCACTTGAAGTGTGGAAAGTGCCCCCACTGCCTCGTGGCTGGCATATTTTTATCATCAGAGTACTCAGATAATAAACATGTACCGGTCACGGGGATAGGGTCCAGTCAGAGGCGGCCACTTTCCATATTCCAAGTGTCTATTACACTGTGAATATCTCTTGGGCTAGACAAAACTGGTATCAATGATTAAGATAAGAAAATGTTTCGCATATGTATTGTTTATCAGGGAAAGTGCAAAAATTAAAAGCGAGTGTTATGTAGTGAGGAACAGGGATAAGCGGAAGATTATTTATATTCAGAAAACTACAAACAAAAAGTTGTAAAAAATATTTCTTAAATTAAACTTTTGCATATACATAATGACCAAATGTATGTTTCAACTTTAACTTTAGAACAAATTTTAGTATTATCGCACTTCCGCGAAAGCAACCAGTTAGAAAAGTGACGTATTTTTTTTATAAATACTGTTCCACTTTGAATATATCACAGTGAGTCCAAAATTTGCAAGAAACAAGATATCCGTCACATGTATATAAAAATGTGGAATAACGAATTTTAACGTATTATTTATATTTTCTATTAAACAAAGACATACATTGTAACAATAACAAATGTATGCTCTAACATGCATCAGTCTTCTTTTCCCACAGGGAATGTAGGCATCTTAAATCTTCAAAGGGAAGTCTTTTCTAGATTTTGAACAGGTGCTGCTTTTTTCGCAAAAATAGCAATTACCATCATTGTGAATATGTCAATCACGGATGATAATGTACCTGATACTATAAAAATAGATATATTAGAAAAAAAAAGTATTCTTGAGTTAGGAAGAACAATGCACTCAGATTTCAAAATCTCATTGTCTGGTTACGTAAGAAGTAATAATGTCAATAGTTTTATAACCTTTTATACTGTTGATCTCGATATTATATTTGACAAACTAAATAAAGCGTTGAAAATACCGAGTGGCCCGTGTCTTATTTAAAAGGCGAAAAAGAAAATGTCAGCAGTAATTTTAATTTAAACATGTGACACAAGAGGTTCTACAGGAATACAATTAAGACCCTGCTTTTACGCTATATGAATGACATTATTGGCCACAAATGTATTAAGATAGTTTGGATTCTGGCAATTGACCCATTCAGTTGCTCGTGTTATTTCTCGCGTTAATTTCTTTTCAAATTGGTTAGTTGATAATAGTTATATTTACATCTCAGTAAAACTGAGTATGTAATGTATGGTTCAAAACGTGATCTAAACAAGTTTGTTTGTAAGGACACATTATTGAGTCCAAACAATATGTGAGATTCCATGGGATTAATATCGATAACTCGTTGTCAGGAAATAGTGTAAACGTGTACATTGTAGTTAGTAAGACAAATTCACGTCTTAAAATGTCTAAGTAACAACCAAGTTATACGATTTTGCAGCTAGAGAAAGTAGATTCTGAATTGATATAATAATGTCATTTAGACTACTAAGTCTTATTAAATTTGTCCTGGTACCTACATTAAAGAAATTATATATACAGTTTAAGTAATCATTGCTAATCAGTTCATCCTTGATCTGATCAAGGGTGATATTCGATTTTTAAGGCTATTTTTTACATACATGCGCAGTAGTGCCATTTTTATGCCTCCGAAGGGTGGCATATTAAAATCGCACCGTCCGTCTGTCCGTCTCTCCGTCCGTCCGTCTGTGCGTCCCCACTTACAAATTCGTGTCCGGACTGTAACTCTGTCATGCATTGAAGGATTTTAAAATAACTTAGCACAAATGTCTAGCACATCAAGACGACGTGTCGCGTGCAAGACCCACATCCCTACCTCAAAGGTCAAGGTCACACTTAGAGTTTGAAGGTAATGGATTCCTCTATATATATGCACACATTCGTGTCCGGACTGTAACTTTGTCATGCATTGAAGGATTTTAAAATAACTTGGCACAAATGTCTAGCACATCAAGACGACGTGTCGCGTGCAAGACCCACATCCCTACCACAAAGGTCAAGGTCACACTTAGAGTTTATAGGTAATGGAATCCTGTATATATGCATACATTTGTGTCCGGACTATAACTTTATTATGCTTTGAAGGATTTTAAAATAACTTGGCACAAATGTCTAGCACATCATGACGACGTGTCGCGTGCAAGACCCACATCACTACCTCAAAGGTCAAGGTCACACTTAGTGTTTAAAGTAATGGAATACTGTATGCATGGTTATTCTGTCATGCATGGAAGGATTTTAAAATTACATAGCACATTTATTGAGCACATGGAGAGGACACAGACTGTGAGGCACCTCTTTCGGGGGCATTCGTCACTTGTGAGGGACAGCTCTTGTTTCTTTTCAGTTTCTTACTCTTGTTTCATTCTATGGCAGTTTTTAGTTAAGGATTAGCAATGGTTACCTGACTTTTACACTGTATAAATAGTCTAAATACATAAAGTGCTGTGATACTTCTTATAGTGGAAGTAAAATCAGTTCTTCTGTTTTACTATGTAAATAATAATATAAAACTAGTATATTAATATAACTTATGAATTTTTAATTGTATTTTAAAGGTGCAATATGTCATTGTATATTAATTTATCTGTGATAGTCTCTTATAACTCTGTATAGAGTGGTCATTTACTAATGTGTTAGTCATATAATATATATGATTTTTATGATAAAATTTGTAATGTAAATGAAAGAGACTTTAATAAAATATTTGAAAGAAATTGAAATATACATGCAATGTTATATTAGTTCAATGATTTTCTGAGTCTTTTTTATTATAATGTTATAAGTTACCATAGTTTGTATATCATATTTCATTTGTAATTATTCCATAATTAAAGTAATTGTTTTTAATAATGATTCATCTACAAAATGCTGATTGATGTTCCAATATAATTACCCTTCATAACCTTGTAATAATTTGTTAATGTAACCTGTATGTGAATGCCAGTTTTAACATACATAAACATAAACATCAACAATATTTATGTGAACAATGTTGGGTTAAACTATATTTTTTAAACTAAAATCTTTTACTCTTTCCAATTTTACAGCTTCTGAACATTTTGTGAGTTGGAAAATTATTTCAGTATCAAGCTTTATGGGTTCGAGCCTTATCAGTAACTGATCATCCAGCATAAATGCATGCATAAATATAAGTTTAATGTTTCATTTTAATCGTATGTTTGTGAGATTTGTATCGTATCAGTAACAAAATAAAAAAAGACATGAACAGCTTAGAAGTAATAAAATATGTATCAGGTTGTCATTATATTGCTATTATATTTATAATTACTCACCTTATATACTTTATCATTTAAGTTCGTTGTATTTTCTTCACCTATAGACTGAATTGACAAAATACATCCTCCCAAAGCCAATATTGATTTCTCTCCTATCTTGTGATCGTTGACTAAGGGAGACAATGCCAATTAGGCATGGGACAGTTGTTAACAGGGAAAACTACTTTGTAGAATATACTACAGTTTACTTCACGTTCACATAGTTAAGTAACTATGATCAAGGACTCCATAACTTAGCACAAAGTAATATAATTAACTTTATAACTCTTTTATTTTTCTTGTTCAAAATGTTGAATATAGTTGTACAAGCTGTAATAAATTTATTTAATATATAATATATGTGTACAAAATGTATCCATATACAAAATGTATTAACATCTCCATTCGAAAAATGCTGATAATGTAGTTGTCCAATTATATACATATATTATTCGACTATATATGTTTACATTGTGCTCGCAACATTTTGTTACGTTTACTGATATTTGAAAAAGGTTAAATGGTGTTCAATATATCTGATACTAAATGTTCCATTGTTACGCTCCAAACATGATATTGCTGTATACTATTATCTGTTTTTACATTGTTTACATTTGAATTTTCTCATTTCTAAACTTGAACAGGTGATATTTCTAAATGGTATTCATCAATTTTGCCCTATCTATATCTCTATTGATTTCCACATTCTGAAAATAGCAGGATAAATGCTGCTAAAGCAAGTATATGATGAAACAGTATGACAAATGAAGCTTAAATTCTTACCAGTTTTCACAATGTTTACTGATCCAACTATTATCTGTATCACAGGGTAAACATGGTGATAAAACTTGTGTACATTCCTCTTCAATAATAAAATCAAAATTTCTAAACATGTCAATTTCTTAATTTAGTCTTGACAAATTTTGTGCATTATTCTATATAGATTCTACTCTTTTTCTAAAGTGTTATCAGATCTTAAAAATATATTACATTAAGTCTCACTTACAGCTATACTTCTAAGTGTACCTATTTTGTAATCAGAAGTGCTGTTTCTAAAAAGAGGTAAATTAGATAAGAAGAATTAGAGCAAATCAAAGCAAACAGGAGTTCCTATTTAAACGATGAATTGATAATTACCACAACCGCAAGATATCTCAGCAAATGGAACATATACAAGTATACCTACAAGATCTTTAATTTTCATCGAGAGGTTATGATTCCAAGAACCCACTTGCATACTTTTACACACCAAACATTGATCATATCTCAATGCAATACAATAGACGCCAATACATTACCTTTGTTTATTTTTCATGTCTGCTTTCCGATTCAAATGGTCATGTTATTTTATAATTCTAGAATCTCTACTGAGGGCAGCAATATCGATCTTACAGAAAATGGTTTGGATACCCTATCCCATAACATTGGCCCTTTACAAGCCAGCAGGACACTTCCCTCTCATGAGAAACGAAAGGAAGCACAGTTTCAAACCCGGAAGTACGAGAACATATTCTGAGTCAACGTCCTAAAGCATTTGGCAACAGGAATTGCGTTAGATTTGACTAGAACATATCCATGCTGAACATAATGACGTTATTCCAGTCATGTGCTCATGATTATTAGATAGTTTCCACTCGGTCAGAGAAATATGCCCGACGGATTTCTTCTAATCACAGTTAAGAAAAATTCAATTACGATTCTGATAAAGAAACAAAATCAAATGATTCGACGCTAATCTTGTTAAGTACTACAATTTGAATACGAAATATGCTGGGACGTAAACAAACAAACATCAGTGAGAGTGCAGCAATTTTCCGCTGTATACTTGAAAAAAAAGCAATGTGGTTCTGTTAAATTCATTTTGTCACGTAAAAACTCGAAAAATTATAAAAATGTGTCGTTTCTTACAGGATCTAAAATTAGTATTACCGATAAAAATAAGGATTGTTGAAAACAGCATCCGATCATCGTCGTCGTCGTCGTCATCCTTGATGATGTTTTGTATAAAAAAAAATAGTATTAAAAATAGTATCATGCATGCATAATAACATTTAATAATAAGCATTACTCAATCATTGAGTCAATGTTAATATACCGTAAGTTTTTCATGAGCCACAAGTGCTATATAAATTATGAAACGGCCTTGTCCATTACAATATAAGTAGATGAAACCATTCCTTCACTCGTTGCAACAAAAAAGTATGCCGTTTTATTGACCTTGTCATATTCAATGGTAACCTGAACCAGTATGATTGAATATACTTTCACATGTAACATTACACTGAGATGACTTAAACAATAACTAGCAACAATTTACGATCAGATTTTGATAAATGCAAGCACACATCAGGAGACAAGTACCAGCAGAGCCGGAGATAGTCTGATAATCTATGTCTCTGGTACCGTTATTAAAAGCTGGTATCTTCAGTTTATTCAAATTCAACCTCTACTTTATTCTTTCTACACATGTTGTCAAATCCCTGATTTGTACTCGCATTATTCAAGCAAAATGTCTAAGATTATCAGTGTCTAGTTTACATGGTAACCGATTTAGTAGGGATATAATTTATAAGATACGATCATCCTCGTGTGTAATTGGAACAAACAATAATTAAATGTCTTCTGATACAATCTGTAGACAAATAAAAACTAGTTTCAATTATTCCATTACCAATTAAATAGTAAACATTCCATTAGGTAGAAAGATTATGCTTCCCTATCTCCGAACTCATCTCAACCCTGATTACTTGATTAATTCTACGGAATTCTTAATTTCCCCTGACTTCGAAAGATTATATTTTCACAGAGTTTGATATACTTCCTTTTGTGTTTCACCGGTCTTATAAAAACATTATTGAAATTTGATATCTTGATAAATTTTAAGGCATGGACAAATAACAGTAAAAATTTCAAGACATTAACAAAAAGTAATCTCGGTTATTAAAACTTAAATATCCCAGACATTAACAAATAGCATTAAACTTAAGTTTAAGTTAAAGGTTTAAGTAACACGTAATATTTACAATCGGGTCTATGACAATACATCGACAGACAACTCATCGACACGACAAATCACCGACACGACAATAGATCGACACGACAACTCATCTAAAATTACATCGACAACTCATCGACAAACTTCGACAAAATTATTCTCCAATATAAACATTATATGCATGGCATATCGGTGTGTTTGATGCCACGTTCTTAACTAAGATCAAAACAAAACTCACATGTACAATGTGCGTCGGCGTTTGTTCTTTGATCTCGTGACACCTGCAGCTTTATCTTTATGAATAAAAGAGGTTGAAGTACAAATAAATATTTCAGAAAAGGTTATTCATTCAAATAAACAGTAGAACATTGTAACTGGAAAAACGTTGGCTTTGACAGTTGATGATACAATTATTGACAAAAAAACCGGACATGCTGCAACGCCGCGATTTTCTTTAAATCAGATCATTTTGATTTAAATACAGAGCAATTGGAAATGTTAATTGATAAATACTTTTAAATACTTTTTCATTCACAACTCAGTCAGTGATGTCACACAACTTGGATTTGCAAACAATGTAAAAACTGACTGGATTGAGTGACAATGCTAAGGGACCATTTAAAGCGGACTTTTAACGGAAATGAATATTTTAAATCAACATGAAGATGATAAAAAATTTAAGTTCTTACAAAAAATAACTAAATACTTTTTGAAACATTGGCGACGATGTCTGACTCAACATAACCATTCAAATAACCGCAGTGCGACAATAGACCGACGCGACATTTCGATGAGTTGTCTTTCGGTGAGTTGTCGTGTCGATCTATTGTCGTGTCGGCGATTTGTCGTGTCGATGAGTTGTCTGTCGATGTATTGTCGTATACCGTTACAATCTGTAGACGATTTGCCAAAATCATCTCAAGTTCTCGGGCACTAAGAAATAAAAGGCATTAACAAATAACATCGAAATATCTTATCATAAACAAATAAACAGCCAATTTCTACTCAATAGCTAACAGGGAAAAATATTTGGGATATAACATTTAACTTTCTAAACAGTGACATATGAATTTCAATATTGTACATTTAGGGTATGGTTGAAAACAAAATACGGTAAGTTAATGTTAAAAATATTGCGTTCTCATTAATATTCTGTTGTTGTCGCTTTTAGGCACTCTAAAATTCATCTACATGTATATTTTAGGCAACAGTCGTGAAATTGAAGTAACGGGCGATCCTGCTATAGTATTAGGCCCTGGAACGCAAAAGCTTCTGCTGGGCTGAAACAGAGCTATATTCATTTCATTTAAGATCTGACAGGCCCAATTGTGTAAGAATTTTACTGTGGATCTGTTTTGGATATAACATTATTAGTATATTATGGAGAGAAACTGGCAGCTGGCATTATATGTAGTTCACAACAGAGGTCATTACCATTTCTGGTGTTGTTTGATAGAAAATCATTTCAGTTGAGAAATATTTCTTACAATAAAACTTTTGATTGCGACTTTTCAGTAATTGGAAGAATATTCTTTAAACAGGCTGCGTTTTGTATTCTAAAACGAGGCTAGCTATACAGTAGAATATAATAAATATCTATGAATTAGGACCATCTTGATGAATTGGATATTCAGACAATAAATTTAACAGACGTCTGAGTTTGGAAAAAGTGCTCATGTACTTTGAAAACCTGTATGACGTTACAAAACTCCTGGCAAAGAAAGTACATTTGTATCATAAATATGACATGTGTATAATAAATACATCTGTCCTGCGTTAAAATTGCTACGACTTTAATCTATTTAATTCTTTGTCCTCGAACGTTAACCACGTTCCTTGATTTTATTATTGTCTAGGAACTAAATTGGAAATATTTAGATGTCTTGCTATAGTACAAATCCGTCATGCTTTTCTTGTTAAATTTTGAATTATTAATAATCATGGATTACAATTACAAAATGCAATAAGCTAATGCGTCCACAATCTCCCCATTAGAATAGAATGATTAAAACAGTTCGTAACAAAATAAACTGTAAATGTATTCTATTAGCAAATTAGCTTTCTATGCCTGGCATTAAAATTGACATGTTTTGCTCTATACGAGGGTCTGGTCCGCGGATTACGTTGCACAATACATTATAAATCTTAACTTTTCATATTTTATAATTGGTGCATAACTTTGATGTCAATGCAACACGGAATAACTACATTCATAATTAACAGTCTAAGCGCGCTGGATTTGATAAATATTGGCAAAATGAATAAAATTATCAATCAAAGTGATATTTAAAAAAATCGACTTCACGAACAAATGCTTCGGGAGACAGAGTACATAATTCGCTCCTAGGTTCATAGACCTGTGGAGCCTCTCACTCTTACAGTTTACATTTTAGGTGTTATGTGTTTCTCTTATCAGGAGAGGCTTTAATAAATTGTATAAGTTTTATAGTGTAGTTAGAGGTATAAGCCTGGCCACACCAGACCACAGAATGGACCAAGTGTGGATTACGGAAGGAACCGTACAATTCCATTGATATGACTAAACCAAAACGATATGAAAGTAATATTGAAAACAGTTGTTGTCATTGTCATTATTGCTGCCAGTTTATTTTACTTTTTAATTCTAGAAAGAAATGTGCCATGTATAAAGACTTTATGACATACTACTTCAAAACTCGATAACTGGTGAATTGCTGTGACTTTATGTCTACAGTTTCTATAACAGATATTGTATTGTATTGTATTTTGTCGAAATATGAGCTGCTGCGCCGCTAACAAGAGGGCGAGTAAGATCTAGTCCGACATTTTGTGCAACTATCGTTTATTTATATCACAGCATAAAAGATCAGATTAAATAGTCAACATATTTAAACATCACATTGAATATAATGAATATTACACAACATATTGAGCAAATAGATATAACACATTACATTGAGCATTGTAAATATTAAATGTGTAAAATGATTACATTGAACATTATATTGGTTTTTATTAGCAATTCAAGTTTATTGGCAAATCGGCATTTTACAAACGCCTTTGGTCATTTTCAATTTAAGTATTATGATGGCCAAGACACAAAATACAACATATGTAAAACAAGTATGTTACTAATCAATATACAATGTATACAAATACAGATAAATACAAACACTCTTTCCTTAAAACTGTCCAAAAACAACAAAAACCATTAAGAAACAGCGACATCTACAAGTTTTTCCTTCCTAATTTTCATAGCATCATAAATAAATTTTGCTGTTTTACGAATAGTTTTATCACTTTTGTTAGACTTCAACTTAATCAATTTTCTCATAGATGGCCAGGATGTGGTAATGGAGTATTGTGTGCGTAAGTTACTGTAAGTTGGACAACATAACAAAAAATGATATTCAGATTCAACAACATTTTGTGAACATAGACTACATTTTCGATCTTGTCTGTCAGTTCCTGTAATTCGTCCGTTTTCAAATGTATAAATGTAACATATTACATTGAGCATTATGGATATAACGCATTACATTGAGTACTACACACGTTACACATTACATTGAGCATGATAAACATAACACATTACAATGAGAATTATTAATATAACAATATAACTCAATTACATTAAGAATCACATTGAGCATTACCGAAAGAAACATTACATTGAGCATTTATACATTACATTGAGCATTTTATACATTTAACACTTACCATGAAGCATTAAAGTGACATTATGTGCATCTTACTGCACATAGTGTATTTTTGGTGACAGTTTTATAAAAGCAATTTTCGGTTGCTGTGCATTTAAATGTCTTAAACTAATGATAATGCCGAATTAGTATATGAAGTTGGTGCTCTAGAAATAAAAGAAAATGGACAAATAAAATAATAGTTCCTTCCTTCGCAGTGATCTCCCTTGTGTTGTTGTAGTTGTTGGTAGAGATTTCGGCAGTGGAAGGGAGGCAACTCCTGCATGCAGTTGTTGTTTTTTAATTGACTCTCCCAGTCAAAATAGGAAAAGTAATATTTGGAAAGTTATTATTTCGTACTGGTAGCAGGAAGAGTTTGGTGTATTGGGTTAAAAGCTATAATTTCCTCTACCCTTTTTACACACACCTATTTCAGCTGGATTTTTACTTGAAAAAAATGTGCAGAATTCCACTTTAAAAATAAACACATTGCATTTAGCAAAATACATGTATCACATTACATTGAACATTATGAATATAAAAGACATTGCATGAAGCATTATAAATTTACATGTAACAGAATAACTCAATTACATTAAGAATCATAGATATAACACATCACATTGAGCATTACCGAAAGAATCATTACATTGAGCATTTATACATTACATTGAGCATTTTATACATTTAACACTTATCATGAAGTATTGAAAATATACACATTATATTGAGCAAAATACATATATATGAAATGATAAAATAATTACATTGAACATTATAAATGTAACATATTACATTAAGCATTATCGATATAACGCATTACATCGATTCATTGAGTACTACACACGTAACACATTACATTGAGAATTATTAATAATATAACAATATAACTCAATTACCTTAAGACTCATAAATATAACACATTACATTGAGCATTACCGAAAGGGACACATTACATTGAGCATTTTATACATTACATTGAGCATTTTATACATTTAACACTTACCTTGAAGCATTCAAAATATAACACATTATATTTAGCAAAATGCATGTATCACATTGCATTGAGCATTATAAATATAAAAGACATTGCATGAAGCATTATAAATTTACATGTAACATTAAAACTATACAATTCTATTTCCTTTAACATTCGCAGGTGTGTCGCCATATCTGTTGTAATATAAACCATACTTTAAACATGATATCTTCAAGCAAAATTGTAATCGTTATATACCTTTCAAACTTGGTTTATTCATTAACACGAGCGGCTCGTGACAGTGGTAGTCATATTTAATTCTCAGAAAAAATGCCTCGACAATACCTCGACACTGATTAATCTTCTATTTGACCTTAAATATAATTTCAATCTAGATGGAAAAAAGAGCGGCGAACAATAAATAACACAATAAAAACGAACAATTTATCATAATTATTTCTCGAATGAAATCTCAACTGTCTGTGAATAAGTGTGTTGTTATGAGTTATTGCCAAGATGTGCCAGATGAGCAAAATTAAAACAGATGATAAAACAGTTTAACTAGATATTTATTTGTGTCATTTAAGTAAGGAAAGCGTCTATAACAGTACCTGCTCGTGTTTATAAAATTGTAATTTGAGTATAAATACAAGTAAAATTGAATATACAAAATACACACAACTTCCTTACATAGAAAGTACAATGTACTGCTTTTGTAAAAAATAGAAGACATACAATTATATATGTGCTAACTCTTTTTAACAACAGATCCATGCACTTGTATTTTTTCTCTAAGAAGTTAAACAAAGTGACTGGTGTGTTTGAATTGGTTCATTAAAAACCAAAAACAGAATTATGTTTATTTATGGCATACAACAGAAAGCTATAGCAAAAAACCTGGCATTTATTGTACTTTTCTTAGTTTAATTTAAAGAGACAACCCCTAAAACTGGGTGCAATTAAAAAAAACATAAAAGCTCTTAGTAGGACGTTAATTAAAAGAATGGTCGAGAATTTTCAACGTTTCAGCTAAAATCCAGATATAACTGGTAAAACTAGCGAAATGTTGAAGATATGATGTAGTGCTGGCAAGGTATTTTGCATTTTTAGTGGATATCGATTTATTTTTTGAGGTCGCTATATTGGAATTGTGAGTCTAAAAGAGACATTTTTCGATAAAATGTACATGTTTTTTTAAACATTGGTTTGATTTATTAGTTTGCGTACATTTACTCAAGCTTAAACCTTTCAATAAAATGAACTGCTAGTTGTATGGTATGTGCCTTTAATACCCATACTTCACATACATAACATATAACAAAATAAAGACATCACGCCAACTGTTTTCTGTATATAAATACAAGGGACTGTATTAGAAATAATTACAAAAGAATACGAGGGCTGTTCAGTATGATTTTAATGCGATAACAAGATACAAAAAATCCTACATGAAGGATAGTATTGGTGAAAAGAAATTTACATCCACTTCATTAATACTCGCTCTAAAGCGGAGTCGCCATAGCGCTGTTGTAGAATGTTCACGTCAGAATACTGGTGAAGAGGTTCAAATCCTTTTTCATGGGTTCTAAGCACACGGCGGGGTTTTTGTTCGCCTGTCAAGATGATGAGCTGGGCGTCTGTCAAAAGTCCCCAGGAGGCAGTCTGCAGTTTACATGGAGTCAGCATCTGCACTGTAATTATAACAATAATAATGTCTTTATTTACTGAAGGTAAACACATTAAGACACGTAAAACATTAACTTATTTTCAATGTCGCCTTCGAAAACAAGAAACAATCCTGAAAAAAATGGCATTATGAAACAAATGATAAATAAACCCGACACACACTCATCCTATAACTAACGATGGAGGATAAATTTCTAATCAGTCACATATTTCAGATAAACAGTTAGACACAACAATAAAACATCAGCCTTCATTATATAGCAAAATTACAGTAATATCAGTTTTCAATTTTGATTTTTGCAAGTGGAAATAAGAAAACCTGCTAGTTCCGTTTAAAAGATATGACTGTTGTACAGTTTCTTATTTCGGTGGGAATCTTTTTCCAGACCTCATTGCTGCTGTAGCTAAATGTGTATTTTAAATAATTTGTACGTGGTTTCAATTGAATGAGTTCATTTGGATCTGAACGAAGGAATCTAGAAGGATCATTACTTGAAAATGTTATCAAGTCTGACATATAAACCGGTAAAAGCTGCTTGTTACATTATATGCACATCTGTGTTCAAACGTAAGCCAGTTTAATTCTCGAAACATATCCAAGGAATATGTTAAGAACCGGCTTACTTAAGATAATCCTCGCAGCCCTTTTTTGAATCTTTAGAATTTTGTTTACATCTGATTTCGAACTTATCCCTTTATCCCAAACTGTACAACAGTAGTCAAAACATGGCAATATCATGTATGCATTATAATACATCTTTTTCATATCATCAGACAAGTAAAAAGTATTTGTTTTAACAATGCTGTTTTAGAATTTATGTTACTGCATACCTTGGATATTCTATTTTTCCATGAAAAAGCATTGTCAATTGAAACACCAAGAACTTTGTGCAACTTAACATTTAGCAAGAGAAAAATTTACTATCGACAAATGCAATTCTTTGGCATTCATTATTTTGTATTTTGTTCATACAAGCATACACTTTGATTTACCTGGATGAAAAGACATATTGTTCAATTTGCACCATCTAGTAATTTCATTTAAACAATATGTCTTTATATCATTATATCAACTGTTACTTTTGCAACAGTGTAAATCAAGAAAACAGGCTCAGTGGTATATGGTATCATATCTTTTCTCCTGACACCCCTGTAAAAATAACATTCGCTTTCCCGGCTACCCCAGAAATACATGCTTTCGTATTTGGCAGCCATTGTGTTACTTCTTGAAGGGTAAAGGCACATGTTTCACCCTTACATTAATTGGATGAAACTGAATCTAAGTAAGACGTACTAGAATGGATATGAAAGAAGACGGAAAATACAGAATAAAAATGGAGAAAACCATGGACTTGTGTACGGGTAGGGTGGGTCTAATTTTTAGGATCCACTGGGTATATACATATAACCATCACTACCTTAATGCCATTTACAGTCTGATAGTTTCGTTTCGTTTTTGCACAAAATTTATATTTCTTATTCTAATATTGTGACCTTTTTAGTATATTTTAGTTTTAATTTGTTACCATAAATTCGTATATTGCTTCATCTTTTTTATGCTCTTTGTTTGCTTTTTGTGCTTTTATTTCATGTACGTATGTAACATTTGTAATCATATATTACAGTCTAAATCTTAATTAATCTTCATTTCAGTCAACTATGCAGCCATCTTCTATCAGCCTCCATAATAGCATGTTTAATTATTATGATTTTATGTGAGATAGCTGCTGATCAGTTCTCTCCAAATCTGATTTGGGAGGATAAATGCTTTTACAACAATCTTATCGGTCGCACTTTTGTGCTTTTTGATTCGAAGTTTCTTATCTCTCTCCTTTTATGGCAGTTTTTAGGCTTAGGTCAGGATCAGCAGGTTTCTCACAAATTTTTTAATTTTTAAAATTTTAAAATTTAAATTTTTTCAATTTAAAACATGTGTATTGTGTTATTATATTCTTAAATGTTTTTAATATGATATTATAGTGTTTTATTGTACAGGTTTAATATCGAATATTTATTGTATCAACCAGATGATGTACTACTTTAACAATTAATGCTTGTTATTTATTGAAATTATTGTTATGTCTGTCAAAAAGCTATACATAGCTTATGTTTTATCATCTTTGTAATGACATACCGACTTTATATATATAAAACGGCTCGGGTAATATAAGTCTAGGTGGGTAATATATCCCCATATACCACTTCAAAAACCAAATAACATATAATATATTTTGTATTGTATTGTATATATTTCAGTCATCATTGCTTTATGTTTGCTTGAACTGCCGCATTACTTTTTATGCGCTATCTGTGTTTGTTAAAATTTATAAATTGATGAAATGAACCTAAAAATCATTTTACCATTGTAAATCAACGAGTCTAAGAAATTCTATATCGATTAAGACAAAAATATGTTACAGTCCGTAGTTTACATCTGCCCGGGTTATAGTACGGAAATAACGGAATTTGTTCTTTGCGATGTAAGCGTCTGTATGTGTTAGACGTTCGTTGCAAAACTCTTCAAGAAAATGAAGTTTTCTCTGAAATCTTTGACTTTTTCTAAACCTTTTATATTCTAGCATAGGTATCTTTAAAGACACCGTATCAGAATGAGTGATAAGTACTCGAGGGAGAAATACAGTCACGGAAAAGATGAACGGAGTCATAGTCCAGAGACATTGTCGCACAAACGCTTGAAAAGTGAAACTGAAAGTAGAAAACGACATGAAGATACTATACAAGATACCGGAGATTTTAGTTTTCTGCGCCATAAATACTCTTTAAATAAGATATTCTTTAGGGACCAGGATTTTATAAAAAGGTATATAGTAGTCCTCACCATACCACATTAGCCTAATTGATTTGGAGTTGCAGGGTGACCTGTCAGAGATATTATCCCCGTCCAACCAATATTCGATCACCTAACTCATTTGTCGGTGCGCATAATTTATGTTGAAGCGAAACGCCAATCATATCAATAAAATTATCAACAACAACCATTTCCTCAATAAAAAAAAGTTATATGATCAATAATTACCAAAACAATATCAGATTATCGGGACGAATTCAGTCTGCCGCCATTTTAATTTCAGCACCGGAACACAACCTTGATTCGATCAAGGGGAGCTACTCCAGTAACACTGATTTATTTCTCTTTATACATCACAACACAGAAAGCGCTGCACACAATTTAAAAGATGTCACATGTTTAACTAATGATACTTTTCAAAAATTATAAATTTTAACAGTTTTTAACATGTGTACAGTCATTTGATGAAAAGTTTCATTGCTCATTTTCAGTAGATGCACATAATAGATAAACTTTCATTTTTTATTGATTGATGTGCCATTGTCAGGCAATCTGTGTCGTATGACCTATAGGGTCCCCTAACAGATACATTTGGCTGGGGAAAAAAGAGAAAAATAACTTCTGTTTTGGGATAAGATTTATCAAGTGTAATCCAACTAAATTCCAATTAGGAAAATGAATGATAAGCATAGTCATGTGTTTGCACGTAGCATTTTTTTGTAAGTATACTTTGAATTTCCGGTATGACGAAATTTGGGCCCTGGAAAATACCCATTTCAGCGAAGTGAACGTAAACAAGTTTGATTTTTTTATTTTTTGAGATAAAATTATGTGATAATGAAGAGGGAAATTTGGGAATAGTAAAAATACGCCATTTTGTGAGTTTTGGGGTATGTTTGAGTTTATTTTACCATTTTTGTGTCAATTTCGGCTGGGATGACAAGTTTGGCAGTTGAAGTAGTCGCTGTTAACAAAATGCACATGCACAGGATGGTGTGTGGTCATATAAGGTAAAATCTAAAACATTTCCGGGGCCGATCGAATCAAGGTTGTGATTGAAAATTGGCAGGAAGAGGATACACTTTAAAACTGTCACACCTTCACACCTAATTTAACTAGCTAACTCTTGCATATTAGCAATTCAACGGCATGGTACCTCCCTCATAATGGCAGAGCAAAGATTGTTAATGGCCCATATTTGATAAATGATGAGAAAGCTGTACACTGATTTACGCTTTATGGCTATAACTGACACCGAGGATAAACAAATCCAATTAATCACTAATTCAATTGTTTAATTCTCAGCAGTTTTTCACAGTTGAATTGCAGAAAAATGAATGATCCTTGACCTTGCAATATTAATAATAAATTCTTACCAAAATCAAAGTGACAACTGAGGAGTCAAACTTAGGATGAAATTAAGTCATACATAATATGTTTTGTTTAAATTCCCGGCAGGTAAAACTAATGACATCTTCCTGATAGGCTATACCATTGGAGCTAATCTTAAAGTCATTTTGGAGAAACCATTGGGGCTATCAAAGTCATTTAGAAGATAAACTATATATGCTATATTGTAATGGCATGTCAAATAAAGTCATGTTTGCTGGGGAACAACATTACAAATTTATTTTCCAGAGGAACTCCGGCGTATGATGACTTTTGGGTGTTTGTTGAAAAGTATCAAAGATTTCAAAGAAGACAGAAAGAAAAAGCTCCAAGTAAGTGTACACCAATTTCTGACCAATATCAATTTTACCTTTTTTCACATGCCATGTCATCCTTTCAGAGTTCAGTCAAACTGTCTTAAACGACCACACAGGAGAGAAAGCTGAAATTGTGGTCTCTTAAGACAGGTGTTCTTGTAACTCAGGATAAATTGCTATCATTTTAAATTACAAGGGAGGAATATAAAGTGGTTGCATATATCAGGTTGTTGCTTAACTCAGGTGGTCGCAAGGGCAGGGTTGACTGTATCATTTCATGAGACATCTAAGTATCTTTACATTAACATTTTCCACCACACCGAGAATAGAGCCTAACAATAACCTCATTTATGGTAAGGACCAATGATACACCAGATAAGATTCGCCATGGTAATGGTACAATTCTTTGTGGCAATTCTCGTAACAACACGTTTCCTCAGTTCCGGGTTGAGTCCTGGTTGACACAATATAAATTCCACAGGAGGCAGTGGTGTACATGTAGAGCATCATACTCCAAACCTGAATGTTGTGGATTCGAATCATGGCAGGAGTATTTGATTTGACCTTAACCTCCACAATTCTTTTTGTCGGCCCAAGTACTGGTCAGAACTCTAGAAAGCAGCCACCATGGATAGTAAGTATCAGTTGCAAGAACTTGTTCTAGTCAATTTAAAATAAATAAATTTAAACTAAATTAAAGTCAGAAACAGGCCCATTTTAAAAAAAATGTAGGGTAAAGGTTTGTGTATATTATTTATGTACAGAATCTCGGGGGTCTGAGGCAACAGAGACAGAGCTTGGAATACCAGCACACTATGATAAACGCTACAGGATAAGCATAGCACTGAAGAATAGAGATGTTGATGATTTCATCAAGAAGGGAAGACTTGCTGGTAAAACACTTTACTATCACATACACAGACACAACAGACATTGTTTTATATGAAAAACTCCATAAACACTCGTTACAATTAACTAGTAGACTACTTTGTTCTATCTCTAATTGTTTTGATTTACATTGTTATGCCTCTGTTGTACTTGCAGTATTTGTCATGTTTAGTTTGCCAATAGTTTAACCCATATGTGCCAAGTGCCTACTAAAATCTTTTAAACAGATATGTTCCGAAGCAGATACAATGTCGTCTGCTCAGGATTTATGATGTAAGCCTTTTCTAACAGAATTCTACAAAACATCCCTATTTAAAGAAATAGACCTGGCCAGTTTGGAAGTCTGAAGATTCCATTGTAAAAGTCTAGGTATAAATGGTTCTCTAAATCGTAGCTTGATATTATTTTTAACCAGGTTTTCCGAAGGAAAAATCCTGGTTATTAGATTGAGGTATGTCGGCGGGCGGGCGTAAACAATTTCTTCTGTGCGCAACTCCTCCTACATTTCTCAACGGATTTCAACCAAACTTTCACAGAAGTATTGTCATGAAGTGCCCTGGTGCATATTGTCGGGGTTTTGTGATTTGGTCATTTTTGACAGAATTATGGCCCTTTGTTTTTTTTCACATATGTAATTCTTCTGTGCGCAACTCCTTCTACACTTCTCAAGGGATTTCAACCAAACTTTCACAGAATTATTGTCACCAAGTGCCCTGGCGCATATTGTCCGGGTTTTGTGATTTGATCATTTTTGACAGAATTATGGGCCCTTTTTTTTTTCACATAATGTAATATATATAGAGAAATACCCTTCTGTGTGCAACTCCTACATTTCTCAAGGGATTTCAACCAAACTTTCACAGAACTAAAATTGTGAACTAAAGAATTTTGAATATATAATGTTCTGCCCCTGGTCTGTCCGTTAGCAATTTTGTGTCTCCTTATTTAAGTATATATAAAAGGGAGAATACTCTGTTATTATTTTTAGAATAGATTACCAGTCCTGTATACTTTGGGAGCATTCTGTTACAGTAAGATGACAAAATTTCTCATGAGACCAGCGGTTCAAACCCCACACAGAGCAAGTTCGTTTTTTTTTCTTTCTTTTTTTTTTTTTTTTTATAATTTTTGCCTGAATTATGGCCCTTTGCTTTTTTTCCACATATGTTATATATAGAAGAATACTGTCATGTGCCCACTTCCTCCTACATTTCTCAAGATATTTAAACCAAACTCTCACAGAACTGTTGTCATCAAGTGCCCTCGTGCATATTCTCTGTGTTTTGTGTTTGGATCAATTTTGCCTGAATTATAGCCCTTTGCTTTTTTTACACATGTAATATATAGAAGAAGACCTTTGTTTCTTTTTCACATTATGTATATCTACTGACTTTAAAAACACATTTGCGCTCGGCCAGCAGACTGGAAAATGAAAACCTGGTTTTGTGACAATTTCCTGTCACTTGTTTATAAAATGTAATATATCAAAGTGTAGCAAATTTTGAGTCTGGCAGTAACATTTTAAACCCTTACCCTGCTGGTGGGCTGTGGTGGCTAATGATTCTTTACACCCAATGCAGATAATTATCAGCCTGCATGTCCATGCTGTCTGATCATGATCTGCATTGTTTGCTACTTAGTAAATTTTCCCTGATCTTAATCGTATGACCCAGATTGATAAATAAGCAAGACCACTTAAGAAATTTAGCCAGGCACGATTTATACATTAGCTGTAAATGCAGCCACTGTAACTGAAAGTAAGCAGTAAGTGGAGAGGAGAGGAGAACCAAGTTAGATGGATGGATGTTTTTGTAGACAATATAAAGGTTATATGTATTTTATTTCTGAATCAGATGCTGAAATAGACAAGGAGATTACAGTAGAGCGGGTGAAAGAGTTTAAGAGTATTTTATTGCATTACATGGACTTCCAACAGAAACAGAAGGTATGGTTCTCGTCGTGTTAACTATTTATTAATTTTATTTTAGGTTGGATTTTCATCAAACTTTTAGAGAAGCATCAGTATGAATTCTACTTGGTCATTGCCTTTGGAAGATCCCTATTGATTTTGGGGTCAAAGGTCAATTACACAATGACCTTTAATGAAATAAAAACCAGTTTCCTTTCAATAACTGGAGAACAGTTGATCATAAGATGATATAACTTGTTAGGGTTAATGTTGATAACCTATGACTGACTCTCATTGAGTTTGAGGTCAGTGGATCAATGGTCCCTTTGGGATAGAGTCTAAATGGTGGGGGGGAGGGGGGGGGGATGGAAAACAATTTTCTTGTTTTTGATTCCAGATACAGGATATTTATTTTTATAATTGACTTATTAAGAAAAAATGCTTCAAACTTCTGTTTATGTCACCTTTCTTTTTGATTGTAAGTTGTAACAGCTTCAGGCATAATAATGACTGCTTTAGACAGTGCACAGCAGTTTTGTTTTAAATCAGACATAATTGGTGACTCGCTATTTCTTCAAGGACATCAAATACCTCTCATGATTGCATTAATTTCATTCACAAAGTACCCAGGGGCCAGTGACATAAATTAGTTTATACATGCACAAAGCAGTGTTGATGCCAGGTGATTATAATTCATTATTAACAAGCACTTCACCACGCTGAAGAGGTAATTGTAAAGGGTAATTAGCTTAACAAGTTTTAAGATTTACGTCCCTTGGACTTTTCATGGTTTATAATTGGAAATTCCTGAAAAAAATAAACACTTTTAATTAAGTGGATGAGAGATGATGCACAGATTTGCGTCTGAAAAACAGTGTATTTTGGTCTGGCCATGTACAGTATGCTTTTCACTGTTTCAGTTGGTAGAAATTATATACAGTACCGGTACCCTTGTACCAAATAAGATATACTGTTTAAAAATTGAAAAATGGACCAGCCCGTTTTAAAATTTTAGCCATATGATTTAAAGAATTACACCTCTCTGACACAATATTTGTTTAGTGGCCTTGTTTTAAACAAAATACATGTACGTAAAAATAAAACTCAGAACACAGTTTTCCCAGTTTTGAAATTATATATTCCTTTCTGACAAACAGGATTACAATCTGATTAATGTATGTGTATTTGAATAAGCAGAGCTAGATTTTGGCAGTATATAGTCTATTTTGTGAGGTTGAAATCTGGAGAAAAAGTCAGTATGTGTTAGAATAGTCTTGCTAAACATAATTTCCTGGACAGAGGATTGAACAGTGTCAGTTGTAATGGCAAGCAATTTGTAGCTTTGAACGGCAAGACGTGATTTATCTGCTTCAAGTTTTAGTTTGGACAAATTCATTAGATGTTCAAATGTGTATCAGCTGACAATTTACGTACTGAATTGCTAACAGTGCAGATCATGATAAGAATGTTCAATACATGCAGGCTGGTCATAATTTTCTTTTATGTCTAAAGTTAGCCAAGTTGAAGAAAGTGAAAGCAGACCAGGAGAGTTTACCAATATTCCAGTACAAGTCCGACATCATACAGTTAGTACGGGAAAACCAGGTCATCTTAGTGGCAGGAGACACAGGATGTGGAAAGTCAACGCAGGTATAGTTAACCAGTCTGTCTGTCTTGTCAGTTATAAATAGATTGTTAGTTTATACTTGCTTGAAAGGGGGACCATCCCTCTGTCCATCTGTCAGATCTTCAGCATCTTATGCTCAGATAATTTTTCATTGAGTTTCAGCCCTTTGAATTTTTTCTTAGGTATAGTATACATTAGGGTTTTTTTTTTTTTTTTTTTTTCGCCACCCCCGGGGCGGAAGGGAGTCTGTTCAGTGGAAACAGTCTTTTAGATTCTCACGTATCCAATCAAGTGTTCAAGCAACAAAGGGGATAGTAATCACCTTAATTGAAAGTTCTAGTGTTTTTAGCTCACCTGGCTACGCCAGGGTGAGCTTTTCTGATCGATGATTGTCCGTCGGCCGTCATCCATCGTCCGTCAACATTTTAATTCAAATGACATCTCCTCTGAAACCTCTAGGCCAATGTTGATAAAACTATGCAGGAATGTTCCTTGCATGAAGCTCTACCAAAATTGTTCAAAGAATTCCATTCCATGCAGAACTCTGGTTGCTATGGCAACAAATAGGAAAATTAAAAAAAATCTTCTCCTCTGAAACCACAAGGCCTAGAGCTTAGATATTTGGCATGTAGCATTGTCTAGTGGACCTCTACCAAGATTGTTCAAATTATGACCCCCAGGTCAAAATTGACCCCGCCAAGTGGGCCCTTAATTTTTGCATAGGCATATATAGGAAAAACTTTAAAAATCTTCTTCTCTGAAACCACAAGGCCTAGAGCTAAGATATTTGGCATGTAGCATTGTCTAGTGGACCTCTACCAAGATTGTTCAAATTATGACCCCGGGTCAAAATTGACCCCGTGGGGTGGTCACTTAGTTTTACATAGGCTTTATAGGAAAAACTTAAAAATCTTCTTCTCTGAAACCACAAGGCCTGGAGCTTAGATATTTAGCATGTAGCATTGGCTGTGGACCTCTACCAAGATGTTCAAATTAGACCCCTGGATCAAAATTGACCCCGCACAGGGGTCACTTAGTTTTGCATAGGCATATTTAGGAAAAACTTAAAAATCTTCTTCTCTGAAACCACAAGGCCTAGAGCTTAGATATTTGGCATGTGCATTGGCTAGTGGACCTCTACCAAGATTATTCAAATTATTACCCCGGGTCAAAATTGACCCCGCATGGGTGGTCACTTAGTTTAACATAGGTTTATATAGGAAAAAGTTTAAAAATCTTTTTCTCTGAAACCACAAGGCCTAGAGCTTAGATATTTGGCATGTGCATTGCCTACAATGTGTAGACCTCTTCGAGTTTGTTCAAATTAGCCCTGGGGTCAAAATTGACCTTGCCCGTGGGGGGTCCTTGTTTTACAAAAGGCGTATATAGGAAAACCTATTTGGTATATAACATTTCTAGTGATCTTCCACTAGGCAAGTGGACTTGTACCAAGGTGAGCGATATAGGGCCATGTTGGCCCTCGTTTTTTTTTTTTTTTTTTAGCATTATGGTTTTTTGAATGCAAGATGAGCAAGTATTACCATAAGAAATTAACATATACACATGTATTTTACACACTTAAATTTACTTAATGTTATACAATCTTATACAAATATTTTGTCTGTTATTGTTTTCAGGTACCTCAGTACTTACTGCAGGCTGGGTTTCAGAACATAGCTTGTACGCAACCGCGTAGAATAGCCTGTGTATCACTGTCAAAACGTGTAGGATATGAAACTCTGAATGAATATGGCTCTGAAGTCGCCTTTCAGGTAAAATACAATAAATCACATTTCACTTTAATACTACCATAGATTTTACTTTAATTGTACTGTAATTTCTCATAGAAGTAAGACAGATGAAAAGTTTTACTGACAAATACACTCATGTTTCTTCACAGATCAAAGATGTTTCTAATAGTTGCTCAGTCATACGGCTGCAGGGCTTGTGAATATTCCTTCATGCAAACTGAATTATGGGATGGATATATCAATAGTCTGTCATCTGTATGTGGCTTTGATTCAGTTGATCTTAAAACTGAATACTGTATAGCTGGCAAGCAACGGGGAAATTAAATTTATAATAATTTTTTTATTCCCGATTGCAAAACAAGCTTTTACAACTTTGATTAATTGCTCTTGAGACTCACTCCTGACGAAATCAACCTCGAAGAGTGATAGGCAATGTGGAAATATCTGTGTCTTGCCTTATGGTGGAATATTTTGTGGTTTCAGATATTTTTCTTGCATGTTGACATAAGATAGTCAGTAATTAACAAAGAGTTATCTTCGGTTTTATGCACATGAACCCACTGTGTCTTGAACTCATGGCATAAAGAATACTGTAAATACAGAGAAAAAAAAATTTCAATTTAACCAGCAATACAGTGCAGGAAGAATTAGAGGCATATGTCATTGAATGAATCAGTCATACATAAGAGTGAATAAGTACTATTTCCATGTTACTTTTTGATAGTCTTTTTTGTGTCTTGAGTTTCATTCACAAATAACTTTGAAATCATATCAGAAAGATGACCAATCTACAGCTGCTGTAACTAATGTATGTTACATCTGTATTCACCAGATCACTTCTTGACTAATTTACCAGTAATACTAGAATACTAGAACAAGTTAAATAATAAAAAATTCAAGACTCTCCTATCCAATTATGTTTCACATCAAACTCCACAGGTCCTTGGAGTACATGTATATCAAAGCACTTAGCTTGATCAAACACCTGCTGTTACCTTTGAACTGAAACACTGAGACAGAGATTTCTTTTTTAGAAATTGAAAATGTAACATACCAGACATGTAGATGTAAATTAACGATGTAATTAAACACATCCATTTATTACTATTCATTTCTGTCTTCCATTAGTGTTCCTTTTACATATGACAATAAAAGTTGTTCAAATTGCCATGTGGAATTTTGATTTATCTATGATATAATGTGTGTGTTTGATCTTGGAAGTCCTAAGGGATATTACATGTCTGAAATATAAGACTTTTCATCAAGTGAATTCTTCCTTAATTAAATTAATAAAAAATAGTTTTCTTCCAGGTGCGTTTTGAGAAAACGAAAACAAGAAATACAAAGATTTTATTCTTGACTGAAGGTATGTTTGCATTTGATTAATGAGGAAATGTAATCCACTATTCTAAATCCATCATAATTATGTTGTCTACTTAGATTTTGTAATGCTTATTTCAATTACTGTATTACATGTACATCTTTTAACTCAAGTTTCTATGTATTATGACTAACATGTTTATAAATGGGCAGTCAGTTTTAGTGAGGGAAAAGTCTAAAAAAGGCAAAGTCACTGCATAAACATTGCATGTATCTATGGAAACCTGTACTTTTTGTCAATGCAGGTTACATTTTTGGCCTTAAGAACAAATGATATCATAATGTTAACCTGTTGTTGGGATTAGAACAGGGTCATCCCTAATGAATAACAAGGGCAGATAACTATGTAAATCCATTTAACTCTGTATGAATTGCAAGCACTTTCTTTTTGTGCTGAATAAATTTTAAATTTAGAAAACTGTTGAAATTTTCAATTTTATGCAATGTAATGGTTTCGGTAGTATTTTCACTTTGAATGTAGTCCAGCTGCAGTCTTGTTATGAATTTGACAAAGTATTTCAACTAATAAAAGTAAAAACATCAAACAATAACAAGCTAACTAACAAGATAAAACAGTGTTTACAGTGGTACCATTGTAACTTGCTACCCAAAGTATTCATCATGTGTCTGCTATCTTATCATAGGTCTGTTACTACGTCAGATGACCTCAGACCCGCACCTGTCCATGTACAACGTGATTGTCATAGATGAGGTTCATGAGCGACATATACATACAGACTTCCTGCTTGGTATACTCAAGTGTCTTGTGCATCACCGTGATGATGTCAAGGTCATTCTGATGTCGGCGACTATTAATATCGACCTATTTAGCAATTACTTTGAAGATGCCCCTGTGATGAAGGTACGGTATAGGGTTTTGGTTTCATTTTGCTTGATAGGAGTACGTAAAACAGCTTGTATTTAATGTAAGTCAAGTTGTTAGAAATTTGTACGAAACTTATCTGTCATTAAATGTCAGAATTCCACGAGACTTGGTCTGTAGTGCCCGTGCTGACGCTACTTTCAGAGTGTTCCATTACTAAGCTTTGTTTTGTGAACTGCTCATTCACTGTAATATACAGTAGAGTTCATGTAAAGTAAGACTATCCTTCAGGCCGGTATGTGGTCTTATAATTGAAATGGTCTTATTATCGAAATGATCTTATTATGGAAATGGTCCTATTACAATACCTTTTTGGTACAAAAGTGATCATTTGGTTCTGAAATACTTGGTCCTAATATTGAGAGTGGTTGTAATATTGAGTGATGTCATTAGCCGATATGTGCTTATTGTAGCCAGTGTTTACACACATGGAGTGATGCTAGAATAAACATGGGCACCATATTGCATAGAAATTATAAAACATGTGCTTTCATACTGCACTGCTTCTCTGTGAATGCAATAAAATTTCAGTTGGCATGCTTTTGATAAAAACGATGTTACTGTCTGAATTGAGAGATAGGCACGTTCAGAAATTCTGTCAGGATATAGTTTAAGATCTTGTTTAATCGAGAAAGAAAAAGATGTATGAAATATTTGTATATTTTCCCCAGGTACCTGGTCGCCTGTATCCAATAGAGATGGAGTTTTGTCCCATACAGAGAGAAAGTAACACCCGCTCAGAGAGGCTTGATCCGTCACCGTATCTTAGAATCATGCAGAGAATTGAAAAAAAGGTTTCAGTATTAAAGACCCTAGCTGCGTGAAAACCAGCGTCTTAATATTTTTTTGTTGTAAACACAAATCAACCTGGTCTTTGCTATACCAGAAAATAAGCTTGTAAAACATTTGCTTTAGTCTTTTATGTCGCCCTTTCAGAGAAAAAGCTGTACATAGGGATCACTTTGTCCATCAGTCCTTTGATCCGTCTGTCACTAAAAATTAACTTGGCTATAACTTTGCCATTTCTTAAGATTTCTTCATTAAACTTCCAAGTTGCATTTGTTATACCATAAGGGTCGTGATGCGGCCAAATTTCTTAGGTCAATGTCACATTTGACAGAGTTATGCCCCTTTTTGTACTTAGATTTTGTCTCAAAATTATTGGTTATCCTGACAAAGTGTAAGTGGGTGACAAAAGGGTTCTACTGAACACCCATCTTGTTTTTATGTAACGACTTCAGAGTTTGCATTTTGTAGTGTTTTAAAACAATGGCAATGATCAGCCTATATCTGTAAGGCCTTTCTGTGTTTAATGTTCATTTAGTAAGTTATCATATAGCACTTCTATGAAGATACTATATCTGTCAAGTTTAAATTATACCCAAGTACATTCTAGTTGAAGACAGTACATACGAGGTAGGTGTACTTTCCACGCTGGCTTCACTAACAGTTTTGAAGGGATAAGGAGCAAACTGTAATAATACAATATTTTATTGAGATGTTACGAGCTTTTGAAAGAGTCTTTTAATCTTTATACCTAAAATGTGTAATGTGACAACACATTTCGCTGGTTTTTGGTTTAATTGCGTAAGGTATGTTTTGCCCAATGTAACAAAACTGAGTTTTTTTCAGTACCCTCGTACAGAGCGTGGTGATTTGCTGATATTTCTGAGTGGCTTGTCAGAGATTATGGCAGTGGTTGAAGCCGCCAGGGCATACACGCAGCAAACCAAGACATGGATCGTGCTGCCGTTACATAGTGCACTGTCTGTTGAGGAGCAGGAAAAAGTAGGTATTTATATAAACACTTTGAAATATCGTACTGTGAAAATATTACTGTTAGTTGGATACCTATTTTTGTGGGTAAAGTAACCATTTTTGCCATTTGTTTAGAGATGTGAAATCCACAAATTTGTGTTTTGCCTAAATTGCAATTTTCTGAAGGCAACAAAGGTTCATGCCCACAAATAAAATGCATTCGCAGTATGTTATTACTGTAAAATTGTAATTTTCTGTGTGATATTAGTTTAATAAAAATAATTTCTTTTTATTTATTTGTATTAGTTCATTACCAGAATTCTTTAAAGTGAAATGTCATAGTAAATGGAAGCTAATTGTGGCAACTTTTTTGTAAGTGGTCATCTTGGTTAAGCATGTACAAAAATGTTGTTATATATCATATAGCAAGTTTTATAAGAAATGCATGTCCAGGCCTTATTGCACCACTGCGCTAACTGCGTCTATTTCTACATACATGGAAACAAGTGTTTCGGTCTGCCCTCAACCTTTATTAAGCTAAGTTTAGTGGTCACTTTCAGTGTAATCCCGTGGCTGACCTCTTAAAACAATTGCAACTAATTACAAACAGTCAGTCATTCATACAGTAATTAATTACTATTATATTATGTACTGTTTCGTTAGAATTACTTAATTATAACGACAGGTGTTCGATATAGCACCAGAGGGCGTTAGGAAGTGTATAGTGTCAACAAACATCGCCGAGACCTCAGTTACTATTGACGGCGTGAGATTTATTGTGGATTCCGGAAAAGTAAAGGAGATGAGTTTTGATCCGAAGTACAAGATGCAGCGTCTACAGGAGTTCTGGATAAGTCGAGCTAGTGCCGAGCAAAGGAAGGGAAGAGCAGGTAGGGTTCCGTAAAAACATTTTCGTGCAGGGTTTATTCTTACAATGTTAACAAGTTGGTCAAAATTGCAAAATGTAGTGTTGTGTGACAATTTTATGTTACATCGTCTTACTCTTTTTAAGTTAAGGTATGAGTATGGGATCGAAACCAAATTTGGTAGATTATAAGGTAACTCGTATGGAGGTTTGTCTTTGGGGTCAGTGTTTTAAATTGGTGTGAGTATGAATCCATTGATGTGTTTTTTTCAGGTAGAACAGGTCCAGGTGTTTGTTTTCGACTGTTTGAGGAGAAGGATTATGAAGCGTTCCAGGAATACACAACCCCAGAGATACGGCGTGTACCATTGGACTCCCTTGTCCTGCAGATGATTTCTATGGGCCTTCCTGATCCACGCAAGTAAGTTTGTTTATACATTTCTCTTATAACATCTAAGAACTACATCTAAGAATTTTAAATACAGTGCACACAATTTTAATCGTTGAATTTCTTAACAATGTTTAAGTACAATACCAGCTTACCAACATATTTACCAATATAGTCAAAACCAAAAGTGAATGGTCATACATCCAAGGAGCCAGGTCAGTTCAAAATAGAATTGCCGTTAATAGCATTTTTGCTGCATAAAAACCTAAATACAGCACATGATTTTGGACCTTTTAATAAAAGGAGAAGCCAACAGAAATTCTTAGAAGTTTTAATCAACAATCAGGGGACATTTTCAATGTTCTTAGAATAGAATTCTTCCATCTGACAATATTTTGAATTTTTTTTTTTTTACAGGTTTCCATTCATTGAGGCACCAGGGTTACAGAGTCTAGAGAATTCCATCATATTTCTACGAGAACAAGGAGCCATATTTCAGGACGAGAGTCTGACACCCATAGGTCTGATGCTGTCCAAACTGCCCGTTGATGTCGTCATTGGCAAAATGCTCATCATGGGATCAATCTTTCACGTAAGCAGCTTATCTTACTTTGTTGTTGTTGTTGTTGAGAGTCCCAAACATATTTTACTAGCGGTCATGGAGTTCTTAAGGTTATTTCAGTTTTCCAAGCTCAAAATTGATGAAACAAAACTGTTCACTTTTTGTATGATATGCATAGAAATTAGTAAAAATTAGCTATAAGAAAATTAGTATTTTTGCCTGATGTTTTTTCCATGTGATCATTTTAGGGGAAGGGGCTGCTTAGTACAGGTGTACTTAAGTTAAAGTAATAGATTCTTTATCAAGGTAACGTCTTTCACTAGCTTGACTGTAACACAATGGGACTGTAACACAATGGGTTTAAGGAATTTTTAAAGACGTTGTATTTTGTGTGAGCTGCGTACAGTGGGTTTATGTAATACATTCTGACCATGATCATATGAGAATTGAGAAAAAAAATTTAAAGAGGTTTTTATGTTACATAATTATACTCTAAATGTAGTTGCCTGCCACTTATAGATTCACAGATGTTTGGCAAGTTTATGTCGAATTTATTTTGACCAAGTGCCAGTGTGGCAAACATATTCCTTTATGGTACAAACATGTTGAAGAGGTAATAATATTAACAAAGGAGGTAAACTACAAACAGAAATTTACAACATAGAAAAAAATAGTTATATCAACTATTTACCATGCTTAACATGTATCATTTCCTAGTGTTACCATGGTAACATTGACTATTTTATTTATCTAGATGATAGACCCTGTACTGTCCATTGCTGCTGCAATGAGTGTCCAGTCACCTTTCACCAGCAAGATTCATACAGATGTTGATTCAATGGTAAACATTTTATACTTCATTTTTGTCTTATTACAGACATGAAGTAAAAATTCAGGTTTTTGGAGAAAAACATAATACATTTGTAATCTAATTCCTACTGTATTCTTTTATGTACTTGTCTGTCTTAAACTTTGGGCTGTGCTATTCATTGTTCATAGGGGTGCTGAGGTTGAAACCAGCCGTTCTTATTGTAATTCTTTGGTAAAAATGTCTGAGATCTTGCAGAGACAGAAGAAAGTGTTGCTTACAACTATGGTTACTATATCAAAGTGTTCATGTTTTTAAACCAGGCAGCCAGAAAGAATTTAGAATCTGACCATGGTGATCCCTTCACACTTCTCAATGCATTTGATGAGTGGATTCAAGTAAGTAGTCAATTTTTGAAGTTGTTATAGTGTTGTGTATTGTTTGACATAAGATAAATGAGAAGCCTTATTGAGTGTTCTCCCTTTGAGAAAGGTCATTGGGTCTCACATTTGGATTCCTCTGCTTTTATCACTATTTGATTTGTTCTGTTTGATTTGCAGCAGTGATTTTCAGATTAAATTATTAGTTCACTCCATGCTCTGTTAACTACTCAGTGTGTATCTTTTGACATTTCTTACATTTTAACAGAGAAGTCTAAACAAATAAACATATTATATATCTATGAGAAACAAGGGTTTATCAAGGGATTCAAAACATGCTAATTGGGCTGGCATTATGTAAAAAGGGAAATAATTTGTCATTCCACCAGTAGCTTCTACTATCATTTGAGAGAAATGAGCATTGAGCATTGCCTATGCTGATACATTTTTTTACTGGTATAGGAAGTGTGTGGGCCTGCACACAGCAATTATGATCTTAAGCAGTGCCAAAACCAAAAAAGTTTCATCTTTCTTAATGGAAAACTGTATCAGTTTATGTCAAAAGAAATGAGAAACAAAACACGCTTGTGTCTCTGTGTCTAGGGTTTTATCTATTAAGTTCATGTGAAAGGCGCATTTCTTTTCATGATGTCAGGATATGGTGGTAACAGAAGTATCCAGTTTTAGATGAATGTCTGCAGTTTAATTAGCTACATTTCCCATGAAAGATCAGCACATCATGCTATACTCACCATCCCTCATAAGACACCGCCAAATTCCTCACAGGAGTGCTTGAACCTATGACCCACAATCATTGAGAAGTTAAATGATTTTAAGTCATTGACCTTAACACACTCCAGAGACCCCAAAATAAATAACCGCTGCCCTAAACATTACCTTTGTGTACTTAAAGTCTAATAATGGCAAAAACGAATGTTTTTAAGAAATAAAAGCTTTGCTTTTGTTTTTATCTTCCCGAGAATGGGTTTCCCGTTTAAAATAGCGGGGATTCCGTCACGCGGGCAGTTTGAAACGATCACGTGATCGTTGTATTTAGATGTAAACAAAACAAAATGGCAGAGTCTTCAGCATCGAATATTGAAGAGTATTAGTTTCTTATATGAGCACGAGGTTCAGATCGAAATATCCGTCACTGAGGGTAACTGTTTTGGCGGGAACGAGGCTCTGCCGAGTTCCCAAACGGTTACCCGAAGTGACGGATATTTCCATCTGAACCAAGTATCTCATGGAAGAAACTTTTTCTTGCATACCGTCTTGCACTTTGAAATAGATATTTAAAAACAAACTTACCGAAATGATGCATTTTGATATAAAAACAAACATTCTTTAGATGTTATGTATGGGAAAATGACGTCACATTGTTTATAACGTGACGTCACATAGTTTATAACGTTACGTCACAATTAATTCACGTAAGTCGTCTTACACGGGGGGGTGTAAGATGAGATTTTCCAGCACTGGTAAAAACTGCAGATATCCCCATCTGGTATGCAAGAAGTAAGTGTATAGGCTGTATCATCGATTAAATCGACGTATGATGTATGAAAAATGTTGTAACTTTTGTGAAATGTTTAAATGACGTTAATCTCTGCATGTGCAAACGGTCATGCGCGATGTCACGTGATGACTCCACAATATCATGTGACGATTCAGATAAAAATAAAAATGATATTTTTAAACTTACCCCGTTAGTCACGGGATAAAATTCGCGATAAAAAATATATCAAAAACAGTATTTTTTCGGCGTTTTTTTAGCTATAAAATATGTCAGTGGTCAGATTTCAATGCCCCACATACAAATGTAACACTGATTTTCTTGAAATTTGAATTTTTTTTTTTTTTTAAGTCATTTGGCCATCTGGAGTGCAGTCGCTTTAATCACTCGACCAAGAAGTCTTGCATGTAGATAGTTTAGTCTCTCGAAATGGGAAAATACCCCAAAATTTAACTTTTGTGAGTCCTAAGGTGACATTATTAATAGGAGTGCTTGCATTATATGATAGATTTTGAGATGTTACTTTGTGGGTGTTTATTTTGTTTCACTATGACAGGTAAAAGCTGAGGGCAGAGGTACAAAGAAATGGTGTAAGAGACGAGGCCTGGAGGAACAGAGATTCTATGAAATGACTAAACTGAAGAGACAGTTCAAAGAATTGCTGCAGGTAAAAATCAAAGTTTGGTTTGAGTAAAAGTAAAAACATTTACGGGTATTTTTTATTGATGTTTACCTAAGTAAAAATGAAAGAAATTATGGATATTTGTGATTGAAGTATACCTAATGTATAGACTTTCAGTAAATTGATGAATAGAATATCTAAAAGTAATTCAAATGCTCCTATTTAATCTAATGATTCTAATCTATACTTCTATCTGAACTTTGATAAAAAATGTAACTTTTATCCTTAAACTTACACATACTGGAAGCATCTACAGTGTTTGTACAAATTGTAAAAAGTGTGTGAATTTCTACAAATCCAGATAGAAGTCCTTTACTGGAAAATGTAAAACTTTAGTAACGACCAATGTAGATCATGATCAGACTGCACTGTTTTATTAGATGATCATGATCTACAGTTGTAACAAAAGCAGATTTATTTTCTGTAAGCCGAAATGTTGGATAAGGGTTACCCAATAGACGAGTCAGGTAAAATATTAATGAAATAAATTCAGGAGTGTCATTAAAAAATCAACCTCCACTGTCATTGCCACTGCCACTCTGGTGCATGTGTCAAAGCAAAATATTAATGATTGCTGCTGTTAGAAAACCTTTGTTGTTTATGTTTATAGTCATTATAATAAAGAAAAGATGTTTGTGGAACACTTCTATAATTATAGGGTATAATATTACACCAGTTTTCTGTGATGGATAAGTGAATACAGAGGATTTAGATCTGGCCGCCCCATGACTGTGACGGCTGCGCTGAATCCATACTGGTCACAAAAGGCCTTGTTGTGTTTCTCACAAAGTGGGGCTTATTTATTTATAGGATCATGGTTTACTGGAGAAGATAGAGGAACAGCAACAGTATCTGAACAGTGCCGAGAGACGACAGAAACATGGTGAGAGGAAACGTCTTGGAGAGTTGAAGAGAGAACAAAGGAAGGAATCAAAGAAGCGTAAAGTTCTCAAAATGGAGGATGATGTACGTTCTAAAGGAATATTTCAGAATTCATAGCATTTTCAGAAGTTAATTTTTGCATGATGGTAACCAGATCAAATCTACTTGTTTTGTCCAAACTTGAGTTTTAGAAGTTACCAGCTACACTTTGGTACAGAAAAGAACATTGCAAAGTTTGATTGAAATAAGATAAATTTAATAAATTATACCATATTGTTCCTTCCTGTCTAATCTATTTAACCTGGCAAAAAGCCTTATGTTTCAGAAATTGTCTTTTGCTATAGCAGCATTCAGACAAACTGGGATGATTTTGAATTTTCCATTTATTTGTGATGTCAGTTGAAGAAATGTTTGACTTTAGTAGACCGAGGAATACTTGTACAAGTTATTCCTCGGTCTACTAAAATCAAACATTTATACATCTGTATTTTGCTACTGTTTTATCAGAAATATAGGGGAATGTTCTTTATGATCAGTTTATTCTTCCAGGATTATCAAATCAGTGATGGTGAGGATGAGAAAGATTCAGACATCAAAGACCTTGAGTTCCGACTTTCACATAATCTACAACAGCTACAGGTAACTAGATTATGATAGAAGACTTTCAAAATGTCTCTAAAATAAGAAGAAATTTCAGGTTTGCAATTTTTCTGTCCTTCCTAGATTTCCTTCACATCAAAATATTCATTTGATAGAAACGTTTTAGGGTCTTTCAACTTTTATTTGGTAATCTTTCCACATTCAAATCATTGTTGTCTGGGGTGAAAAAAATCATGTCTTTAAAACTAGATTAAAATTTTATATCATCGTTTTTTATAAAATGTCAAATGAAAGTATCATTTTCCAAAGTGATCATTGAAATATAATGTATTTTTACAGGAAACCTCAAATGAGAGTCGCAGATTTACATTGAGGGATATCAACTTACTGAAGATCATTTTGTGTAGTGGCCTGTATCCACAGGCGGCCATAGCTGATGATTGTAACTCATTCAAGGCTAATTCCGAGCAAGCTTTCCATACAAAGGTAACTGCAAAACTCATAACTAATGTTTGTGGTTTCTTTAGAGAGAAAAGATGTGAATTGTACTCCGTGACCAAGTGGATAAAAACGCATGGGGCTGTATTTTGTATCTGCTCTTTTCTCTAAGTCTGAATTTTAAATATTTTCAGACAAATATTATTTACATCTATAATAAGAAAGATGACTTTTGTAACTAGCCAGGAAGCATGGGGTGAGGGGGTAACAAACTACCTTTTTCTTAAGTTTGGCTTTAGACCAGATTCTGTCTTATGATATGTTTATAGTATCACATGTGTTACAGATTAAAGCATTTGTGTTATATTATCTGGCGTGTGTGCTATTATACACTTAACAGGTTTAGAAACGCAAATATTTCCCCTGTTAAACATTTTTATTTGAATGACGCTATTGTTTTTATGCCCCCGAAGGGTGGCATATTAAAAAACGCACCGTCTGTCCGTCTGACCGTCTGTCCGTCCGTCCGTCTGTCCGTCTGTCCGTCCGTCCGTCCGTGCGTCCCCACTTACAAATTCGTGTTCGGACTGTAACTTTGTCATGCATTGAAGGATTTTAAAATAACTTGGCACACATGTCTAGCACATCTCAACGACGGTGTCGCGTGCAAGACCCACATCCCTACCTCAAAGGTGAAGGTCACACTTGGAGTTAAGGTTATGGAATCCTCTATATATGCCCATTTTTTTTCCGGACTGTAACTTTGTCATGCATTGAAGGATTTTAAAATAACTAGGCACACATGTCTAGCACATCAAGACGACGTGTCGCGCGGAAGACCCACGTCCCTAGCTCAAAGGTCAAGGTCATACTTAGAGTTTGAAGGTAATGGATTCCTATATATGCATATATGCCACATTCGTGTCCGGACTGTAACGTCACATTGAAGGATTTTAAAATAACTTGGGACAAATGTCTAGCACATCAAGGGGGGGGGGCCCCCCCCCCCCCCCCCCGGGGGGGCCCTTGGGTAGGGGGGGGGGCGGGCCACACCCACCCCCCTACCACAAAGGTCAAGGTCACACTTAGAGTTTATAAGTAATGGATGCCTCTATATATGATATATGCACACTTGTGTCCAGATGTAAACTTTGTCATGGCTTGAAGGATTTAAAATAGTATGGCACAAATTTTTAGCACATCAAGACGACGTTTGGCGTGGCAAGACCCACATCCCTACCACAAAGGTCAGGTCACACTTAGAGTTTATATAATGGTCCTGTATATATGCATACATTTGTTCCGGACTATAACTTTATTATGCTTTGAAGGATTTTAAAATAACTTGGCACAAATTCTAGCTAAGCGGTGTGTCGCGTGCAAGACCAAGTCCCTACCTCAAAGGTCAAGGTCACACTTAGTGTTTAAAGTAAGGAATACTGTAAGCATGATTACTCTGTCATGCATGGGGTTTTAAACATTACATACATTTTTTGAGCACATGGGGGGGCCCGCGGGGGGGCGGGGGGGAATGCTATTGTTATTTCTATTTAAGTCATTGTTTGCGATGAATTATTGAAACTTTTACAAGAATTCAATTTGATATTGTTTTTGTTGTGTATGAAATTTGAATAAACTTGAAACACAATAACATTTTTAAAATAAATATTTTGCCACTTTTGCATTTCTAAACCTGTTGAGTGTATAACAGACTCAAACGTTTTTGTCACAATATCTTACATGTGTGCTGTTATATTTCAGAATAAATCACTTGCATTATTATGCCTCAATTATGGGTTTATACATTGCAGAATAAACCATTTGTGTTATTACATCCGACTAGTGTGTTCTCTTACAAACCAGAGTTACTGCATCCGAAACACGACAAAGAATCTGGTAAACATGACCAGGCTGATCTTAAAGGCTTTCTCAGCAACAAACATGAATTTCTTACTTTTGTGTGAGTACATTTGTTTGGAAAGATCTGTGATGTCTCTCAGAAATTAAAAAAATCCTTTATAATATTGTTAAACAAATAATGAAAGATGAAAGTATGAAATTCCTGTCTTTTTTTAGTGTACAAAGAAGAACAAGTTTTGTTCTTTTAGGGTTGGATGATCCTTGTGTGATAAGCCAATGGCTAGCTGCAAGTAACTAGCCATTTATTGCCTTTGATGGCTAAAAGTAAGAGATTGTTTCTCCATATGCCCAACCTGTAACTGAAACAACACTTGAAGTTGCTCCTAGGGCTGTTGTGTCTTTGAAAGAAATACTGGAAGGCATCCATATTTTTGTAGCTGCAAATCTGTGTAAAAACATTACTTCAGAGATAGGCAGCTTTTGATGCCAGGTTTTTGTTTGCTTACATATCGGATCGGCATTTCCGGAGATTTTGCCCATGCTGGTAAAACCGATCCGGCAAACCTCCTATGCCAGACGACTCTCATGGAAATATCCGTCACCGTGGGTAACTTGTTTGCGGGAACTCAGCAGAGCCTCGTTCCGGCCAAATCAGTTACCCTCGGTGACAGATATTTCAATCTAAACCGCGTGCTCATGACAGAAACTATTATTGTATTTCAGATCAATCTTGGAGACAAACAAGCCATATCTGATCAACACAATGAGGGTACCAGCAATGCAGACTGTAACACTATTTTCAAATAACATAGACACAAACAGCAATTGTACAAGGTATGTTAGGGTACAAGTCATGTAGACAGTGACACTGTATTCTGTATGATAGGCTGTGTTTGTTAAATTTTAATGTAGAAATTTACGTATTAGAAATTTATATATAGATAGACAGATAGTGGGCCATTCTTAAAAATGTTACACCATTTTTAGATTGCTGGCTGCCTAGCACAAGTAGCTACTTAAGATAGATTTACTTAACATATGATACATTTATGATTGCTTACATGGATTCAAATGTAGTGTATGGCTTACATATGGTCTACTGCACAGTATGACTTTCATAGATTCAAGTAGAATATTGACAGGGCTCAATGATTGTGTATCTGGGAATTCATGTGTAGCGCCATTATTTCTACAAATATTTTTATACATACAACATCCAGAGTTTTGTGTCGTAGTGAATTCAAGATTGTGCTAATACATCTACAACCCCTGAAAATGGACAATTCCGTGAACATTGGGTTTCACTACTTCAGGTACACATACACTACATTTTAAACGTCGGTAGAATGAAATTTAAATTGGTCCATTATTCAAGGCTCCTGGCTGGTGTTGTGATCAGTGGTTTTGTTTTTTTTTTTTTTTTTTTTTTTTTTTAACCCCCCTAAAAGAAAAAAAAAAACCCCAAAAAAAACATAATATATTTTCCAACATGTCATTTTATTTGGCATGATTATTGAAGTTTTGTGAAATATTGTTCTTTACAAGTATTGTATCGTATCGTATATTAGGGTTTTATTGTTTGTACCCCCCCCGGGGGGGGGCGTCCGCGTCCTCCTTGGGACCACCCTAAACCGGATGGCAGATTTTGCTAAACTCCAGGGTGAACAACCTTAAGTGAGATGGTAGTAAAGGAAGGAATTGCGGCCAAAAGATTATGGCCCTGTGATTTTTTCACAATACTAGTAGAAATTTTGTGAACGCAACCCTCTTAAACCGGATGGCAATTTTGCTTAAACTTCCAGGGATGAACAACCTTAATGTGGATGGCAGTAAAGGAAGGAATTTTTTGCTGGGCCAAATTTAACAGAATTATGGCCCTTGTTATTTTTCACTATATACCATATAGAAATTTTGGGAACGCAACTCCCTTAAACTGGTGGCAGATTTTGCTTAAACTTCCAGGGATGAACAACCTTAAGTGTAGATGGTAGTAAAAGGGGGAGGAAATTTTGTTGCGACCAAATTTAACAGAATTATGGCCCTTTGTTAAGTTTTTCACTATATACCATATAGAAATATTGTGAACGCAACTCCTCTTAAACCGGATGGCAGATTTTGCTAAACTTCCAGGGATGAACAACCTTAATGTGTAGATGGTAGTAAAGGAAGGAATTTTTGTTGCGACCAAATTTAACAGAATTATGGCCCTTTGTTAAGTTTTTCACTATATACCATATAGAAATATTGTGAACGCAACTCCTCTTAAACCGGATGGCAGATTTTGCTAAACTTCCAGGGATGAACAGCTTTAATGTGTAGATGGTAGTAAAGGAAGAAATTTTGTTGCAACCAAATTTAACAGAATTAGGCCCTTTGTTGATTTTTTCACTATATACCATAAAATTGTTGCGACCAAATTTAACAGAATTATGGCTCTTGTGATTTTTCACTATATACCATATAAATAATTGAACATATAAATTTTACATTTGTAATTTAATTTAACAGTACATAAGGTTACCTGTAGATCATTTTAGGTATAGTACAGAAATGAAACAGTGGAATGAAAAAGTTACACATAAAAATCTTACATACAGATATGCTTGCTCTTGTTTATGAGCACATCTGCACAGTGGGGGCATCCGTGTCCTTTGGACACAATTCTAGTCATATGACCAACGCCCCCAGAAAAGGTTAGTTATTTTAGGTTTTCGGAGGATATTGCAAGATACAGAAGGCAACCCAATTCCAGAGACACCCCTGGTTCTTTAACATGCCTGATGTATAGCACCCATACATGGGACCTCGGTTTAAGTCTCATCCGAAAGACTGTTAGTAATTTTAGTTGGTCAGCCCCGGGAATACAAGTATTGTAAGATGTTGTATTGGTTTGTAGGCTGATATGTGATGGATGGTTAGAGATTGTCATTCCAGATGAGGAGTCTACGGAGCAAGTGATGTCTAGTGTCATACAACTGAGGGCAACATGGCAGAACCTTCTTAAACTGAGATTAGAAGGTATGTTATATCTTGTAGATTAATCATTGAAATAAAAAGTTATTCTAAGTGTAGATACATGAAGCAGAAAAGTACTTAGAACTTACACACTAGTGGCAGCTTAAGGCAAGAAAGAAGTTGATAAAGTCAGATGACCACTAAGAGAAATTCAACTAGTTACAAAAATGACACTTCTCAGCATCTCACATGTCTCTGCTTTTTGTTGTTTTTTTTTTAAATTGATGCAAAGTAACTTTTGTAATTAAAGCATAGATATTTGGTGTTGTAATGTAAGCTATTGTTGTACTGTTTGCAGATACCTTTCTCTCGATGGAGTCGGAAAGAAGGATAAGTCGTAGAGCGCGGAAACTAGAGAAGACATTAGCAAGTAAACTGACAGAATTCCTGAGTTCAGATGTCCGGTATAAATTACGCCGAGTGTTGCCCGCTGAGATGAAGAATGTGTATATAGGGCCTGATAGATTGGGTATGTTTAATGATTTAGTTTAGTTTTATACTTATTCATTTTAGCTAGATTGTGAAGAAACTCTGAAAGCTTGAAGCTTATTGAGTCGCTCTCGAGTCTACTTCCTGGAAAAACCAGTACTGGTGTCGTGAGGAGGCACAGTCGTGACCCCAGTGGGGCTCAAACCCTCAACCTCCCGGTGATTTGAATGCATATAGCTCTTTCTGCAACTTGACCTTTTTTTTTTTTTATCCTGCTGGAGGCGAGTGATTATGCACTATCAGCTATTTAGCCAGGAAAGGTTCAGCAGGCTTTGTTTGGTACAAGAAATGGTACTGTCCAAATACAAATGGGGACAAGTACACTTGAGAAATTCGTTTCCTCATCCTTACATTTATGAGCTATCTTCTGTGAAAATCAGCAGATAAACTGCACAGACGTAGTTTTGATCTGGATCCCAAATTTAACTAAATATTATCTGTCTAGGGGACTATGTTGAATTAGGCACGTGTTATACAAATACAAATTTTTTATATTTTTTTTTATAACAATGTTGACAACTTTTCTATGCTACAAATATGATAAATCTGTACTTCATAATGGTTTCAATATTTGGTTTAATAATGGTTTCAATATTTGGTTTAATAATGGTTTCAATATTTGGCTTAATAATGGTTTCAATATTTGGTTTAATAATGGTTTCAATATTTGGCTTAATAATGGTTTCAATATTTGCTTTAATAATGGTTTCAATATTTGGTTTAATAATGGTTTCAATATTTGTGGTTTCTTGGTTATAATGTTCAAATTTGGTGGTTCATGGAAAAGTGTTTCTAGTATGTTTAATAGATTTTTTTATAATGGTATAATGGTTTCAATATTTGCTTTAATAATGGTTTCAATATTTGGCTTAATAATGGTTTCAATATTTGGCTTAATAATGGTTTCAATATTTGCTTTAATAATGGTTTCAATATTTGGCTTAATAATGGTTTCAATATTTGGCTTAATAATGGTTTCAATATTTGGCTTAATAATGGTTTCAATATTTGGCTTAATAATGGTTTCAATATTTGGCTTAATAATGGTTTCAATATTTCAAGGACAGTGGAAATTAAACAGACAGCAAATAAAACTATCTTTCTGAAGCTGAGATAAAAGCCCCTGTACTATATTACCTCCATTGCAGAAATTCATCTTGGATCTGTAAAAGACATGAAATTTCAAGGAAGTCAGGCTCGTGATGAGATCAGCGTTCTATTATACTTTGATATTAAAATACAGCATTGTCTTTCATGGTACAGGAATCGGTGATCTGTAGTTTTAGTCTTGTTGATTATAATGATAGATTTGTTTCTTGTTACATTTGTAGGGGAAAAACTAGCAGACGTATTCCATGGTGGAACCAACAGCAAGCCACACCCTATAAAAGGCGGACTTATTATCAATGAATATCTCACCCATGGATGGTAAAATGTTTCCCTCTTCTTACTGCGGCTTGCAGATATATCTGGTTTGGGTCTCTTTCAAATTGATCTACCTGTACAGTGCTAGTGGTTACTAGGTAGCCTATCACGGATTGAGGGTCGTTGAAAATTGGCAGGGAAAGATGGTAAACTATTGAAGGCAATAAAGAAGGATTTCCTTGTGATTTTTTGTATTTTCAAACATAACAATTTTGTGTATTTTAATGTGTAAGACACATTAATTGTGGACATGAACCTGTTAGGTTTGCAGCACCCTGGATCTGGTACTTATTGTCATATTTATCAATGCACTTTCCTAATGATAGAAAATTTCTGAAAATAGTATACAGATGACATACATGTACTGCAATTCAATTAATGTTTTCGTTGTTTGTCATTGGCCTGATATTTATTTTTAGCTCACCTGAGCTGGCTCAGGGTGAGCTATTAGGATCGATGAATGTCCGGGCGGGGGGTGGGGGTCATCCGTCCATACATAGTTCGTTAACACTCTAGTGGTCACATTGCCTCAATTGTCCAAACTTAATCAGGATTTTTCCCAGTAATTATTTGTCTGATGAAAAAAACTAATTGACCCAAAAAAAAATCGTTAAGGCTCTAGAGGCTACTGTTTCAGTCCAAATATCCTGGCAATTTGTCAGAAAGGTTTTGGTTGATTTCTAGCGCAAGTTTTAATATGGGTTACCTAGGGTCAGGGTCAAAACTAGGTCACGCACAGCCCAAATAGGGAAAAACCTTGTTAACACTCTAGAGGTAACATTTTCAGCCCAAATATCCTGGAAATTTGTCAGAAAGGTTGTTTCGATGATTTCTAGCCCAAGTTCGAATATGGGTCATCTGGGGTCAAAAACCTAGGTCACACAGCCCAAATATGGAAAAACCTTGTTAACACTCTAGATGTTACATTTTCAGCCCAGATATCCTTGAAATTTGTCAGAAAGGTTGTTTCGATGATTTCTAGCCCAAGTTCGAATATGGGTCATCTGGGGTCAAAAAAGGTCACACAGCCCAAATATGGAAAAACCTTGTTAACACTCTAGATGTTACATTTTCAGCCCAGATATCCTTGAAATTTGTCAGAAAGGTTGTTTTGATGATTTCTAGCTCAAGGTGCGAATATGGGTCATCTGGGGTCAAAAACTAGGTCACACAGCCCAAATATGGAAAAACCTTGTTAACACTCTAGAGGTAACATTTTCAGCCCAAATATCCTGGAAATTTGTCGTAAAGGTTGTTTTGATGATTTCTAGCTCAAGTTCGAATATGGGTCATCTGGGGTCAAAAACTAGGTCACAGAGCCCAAATGTGGAAAAACCTTGTTAACACTCTAGAGGTTACATTTTCAGCCCAAATATCCTGGAAATTTGTCAGAAAGGTTGTTCCGATGATTTCTAGCAACTTTGTTAAAAGCATTTGTACTCGGGTGAGGGATAAAGGGCCATGATGGCCCTCTTGTTTCTGTTTTTATAGAACTGAAAAACCCTGCACCAAAATCTTATTAATGAAGTAAGTAAAATGTGTCCCTATGTTCCAATATTGGCAGAATATATTGCAAAAGACTGGTCCCATGCTCAAAGATCAAGCATTTTGTCTGCTGCCAAAGTTCAGATCTCAGTCAGAACTTTGTAAGAATAAAACTTCACAGTTTTGTGGAGCACCATGGGGTGTATGTTGTGCATAAAAACTGAGGTCCTTAGCTCAAAGGTTAAGGTCACACTCCTGTGTTAAAGCCCCAGTCTGAGGGCATATCTCACAATTACAGCTATTGTTGATGCTGTTACAGTCTGATGGATGATGGCACAGCTTCAGCAGTAGGCGACTTTACAATGAACATGCAGAGACACTGGACCTGTCCTCGATGTGAGACGACTCTGGTAATCGGTATAGCAGAGAGACTTGAACATGAGGCCTTGTGTCAGGCCAGTAACATTACAGGTAAGGTTTTTATACCTTTGTTGTGTCGCATCATACATAAACTGTTGCTAGGAGTCACACATATATACTGCTAAGTTGCTTCATTTTCTGTTGTGTTACACATTTATGTCCTATGTATTAACACATTTATGTCCTATCTTGTTAACATTTATGCCCTATCTCGTTACACATTTATGTCCAATCTTCTTACATAACTGTAGATAGGAGTGAGGTAATGACAAGGAACTTCAATAGCTCATGTAAAAATGGAGGCTTGATATGGATTTCAGGTCACTAGGGCCATTGTTACTAAAAATAGAGACAAAGTACTTGATATAACTTGGGAAGGTAGTGAACTATTGCGATTAAACTTAGTACATAGGTAGCTTATATTGGGACAAGGCTTGATACACATTTAGAGTCAAGGTTATACATGTAGTATGTTAATGGGGTATGAATCACTTTCAGTGAAAGCTTTATTATCGTTTCAAATATGCAGCCTTTTAATTAAATAAAATTAGCAAAACATGGTAAACAAATGTACATGAATACTGGATAGAATTTAGTGGATACTTGAAATAATTGATTCTCTCACATATTTCAGCGACCCAATCGGAGGATAAAGCGGACCAGGAAGAGGAACGAGATTTGCAGATGAATCCTCACAGGAAGTCCTACTACTGTGAACATTGTGATAAACAGCTACAGTTGACAACAACTGAGATATTAAAACATAAAAAATCTCACACAGATGCTTGACTGAAGTGACCAAAGTGTGCGAAAATGGGGCATTCAGTTAGGTAGCGGCAAAATGCTGCAAGCCAAGTGATAGAAGAGTGTGCAGTAGATGGTGACAAAGTCGGAACTACATACATGTAGTGGCAAAGCCATTATCACTCGTGAATATTCAGGACAAGTTGCTTTCTTTGCAAATGAGAGGGACAAAGTCCCTAATCTTGGCGTAGTTTGTGAGTTAGACATGTGATGAAGTGTGACAGTATCTGATGTTTGGTTATCCTCATGACTTACCTCATCATTCTCTTATTTGTTTGAAGGTCATATTTCAAGGTTAAATCCTGTCAGCCTTCAATGAATAAGCACTACATGTTTTGAAAAGAGCTGGAAAAAAATTGCCTTCTTGACACAAGTAGAAACAGTTCTAGCCAGGTGAAGGTCACATTTAAGGGTCAGATGGTTTCACTTTTGACTTACTTTCTTCTTCTTACATATATCAATATCATTGAAGAAATTTAAAAAATCTTGGGCTGAATGTTGACGTTGGAATACTGAGCAGACATGTTCAAAACAGGGTTTATGCAAGTTCAAGGTGAAAGGTTTTTAGCTTTGACTGTGTCCTCTTTTCTGACCATAATGCTAAAAGGAAAATAGTTCTTGAAATTTTTGCTAGTTTTCATTAAATATACTAATTTATTTATTCTCGATTGCGAAACAAGTTCTTACAACTTTGATTAATTGCTCTTGAGACTCATTCAAGATGGAATCAACCTCGAAGAGAGAGAGGCAATGTGGAATTATTTGTGTCTTGCCGAAGGACACTACCGACACGGCTATGGTAGGGGTCGAACCCGTGGTCCTTCGATCCTGAGGCGAACGCGCTACCACTGCGCCACAGCGGCTTCATTTTCATTTGAGATGATGACTGATTCCCACAAACCAGTGTTCATAATAAGTTATCTAAAAGTTACATAAAGGTCAGATTTTGAAGTTGTGTGTGGGTTGTATTTCCTAAACCTTTAAAAGTTTGCATTTTCAGGTCCAATTTTATCAAGGTATCTTTTAAAATTGAATTCAAATTCACTACCTGTGAAAAATCATACTCAAAACAGTCAGCAGAAGGTCAAAGAAACTATTGATGTGGCAGGGAAACATCTGCTTTGTGGCACTTCAAGCTCTTTGATTTTGAAGTACTTAGTGTTCCAGTATGTTGTAGAACTTCACCTGTTGATCTACTGTTAACATGTAAAATGAATTTGGTATTGCTTGGGACAAATTAACATGATATCTGTGACCTCTATTAAAATAATTTCACGGCTTATTTATTGTCTATCATTTTATTTATCATCGGCTTTCATCTTACAAATATGCGTGTGGCAAACGTGTTAACATATTCATTAAATGTTTTCACACAAAGGGTTCAAACTGAATTGTGTCGTAGCTCAGTTAGTAGTGGACTTCTGTTACAAGTCTGTGAGTTAGAGCCCTGCTAACAGTAGTTAATAAGTGAGTTTTAAACTTGATTTTACCAGATAAAATGATTGAAACACATTTTATTGTAAATGCATATAAATTTTATTTCATTACACATTTTTAATTAATATAAGTAATTGACAGTACTGGTTCATGTCCTATAACAATCTTTTTAAGACATATTTTATGACAACTATATTAATTTTTTTTTTCAAGTAATCAAAATTTTAACAGTAGTAAGTAAGGTTCTTTTGGGAGAGTTCATTTGTTTACTTCTAAAAATAGATCAATTATATTTTTAAGGTCAGGTTTTTGCTTTATTTTAACTGACCAACCATACCATCTCTTCAGACAGCTAGTTTTAACAGATATGTTTTATTGTGATGTTAGCTTTTAAATTGTGTAAACTGTTTCAATCATTTGACACATAAATAAAATATCATGATGAAAAGTCGAACTTGTGAATTTTATCTGCCAGGCCCCTCAGGAATATTGCATGCACAGCCTGCCACTTTCCCCAGAATGTAAATACATGTATGCTTTTAGTGACCGACAAAATAAATGGGGAGATTTCTGGTCAAATAGTTACATAACTGTAGCTTTTGTTTGATCAACATTATTGTACATATTAACAATATAATCACCTATTTTCTCAACTGTCCGGTTTGATGGTTGTCCATGTTTTGTTTGTTGGTCTTGAACCAGTATGTTGTTAAATGATACATGTATTAGCTTACATCAGTCACATCTGCAGTTGATCAGCAAGAGCCCTTTACATGTAGAAACCATTCATAAAAGAATCTCTTGATTTTGCTCAAGTTGATTATGTTTTGTTTGTTTGCTAAATCATACTTCTCAGAGACGAACAGACTTGACAATTTTCTTGCATTGTACAATTGATTGCATTTCATATACTTTCTAGTAAATATAACAAGCTGATGGTGAAAGAATGATCATGTTTACTAGATTTGAACCTGCATGTTGCTTGACAGGTAGTTGGCATGTTGAACACTTGCTGCGGAATATACAGGGTTGTTAATCAGCAGATGATACCAGAACTGTATAAATGCAATGATTTCCATGATTGCAACGGAAAGTCCTGCTACTGTATGATTTCCTGATGGTAATTCATTTGTTCGCTGGAAAATATGTTCACCCATGAAGGTTAAATCACATGCACAATATGCAGAAGGATTTTCTCTGCTCTGATCTGGTGACCCAGCAATCTAAGACAATAATCACCTATGACCAAAAAGTGTAAGTTGTCAAGTGTTCCAACATATACAGATCCCAACGATAGCTACTGCACCTCCAACTTGGAGGCATGTAAGTTTCTGTATTTTCTAAATAAAGATACATTGGAGGGATATAATGTAGCTGAAAGTGTGTCTGGGGCAATAAATGATGACACATGTGCGTTCTTTATTCATTTTACTTAACAGGTTGTAATTATTACAAGAATTTTCAACAAATTCTGTGCACAGAAGTCACATAAAAATGGTATATACATGACTGTATGTACATTTTACTTACTACACAAAACATTGTGAGCTTTAGACAGATCATGTATTGAAGGAGCTCATAACAATCTATATATAAACATACATTTACAAAACATAAAAAATGAATCAACATGATTTAATAATAAATACATCATGCAACTGAGATAATATGACAATGGAACAACGCCTGCCAACATTTCCAGGCATATTGAAAGAAACAATACCGCACAAATATTGTGCAGCATACTGAACAGAAACAATGCCCAGCAAACATTTATCAGGCATATTTAAACAGTATAACAGTCTTATGTCAACAACATAACAGCCTGGACAATTCAAGCCATATTAAAATCATTTTGCATTTATAAAACTAATCATATCCTTTTCTAGATTTTAACTACGAAACAAAAAGCTGTGAAATAGGTTTGTTTAAATTTGGTTTAATATACTAACTGCAGAGTTTGGCGATGACCTCCAATATAGTAAAAGAAACACAACTACATGTATCAGTGTTTTACTCTACCAAGCAGGGACAGATATTTGATTAAATTCATTGCATAATACTGGAATGTGATTTAAAGCAGTATTAAAATTTGAGACAAGCTCTGTGAAAATGAGGATCTTAATGTCAGCAAGTATTGTAAATGTAGATCAAATCAATGGTAAATTTCTGCTATGAAATACACATACTGATGGTTGTCCGCAAAACTGTAGTAACTTACAGGAAATAAAGTATTTACGACAGTTTTGCGGCCAACCCTAGATATCTGCTACTTTTGACAATTCAGATCACCATATCAGAGGCAGTCAACGTACTGACTCGTTAAGGCGGGTATTTTGTTTAAATGGGACATTATATACTTACAAAAAATATTATACCAAAGATATTATACCAGTATGCAACCCATTTTTTACAGCTAATACACAATGGTAGTGGTGGAACATGGAATACACATACAATAACAACAGATGCTGTTACTCGAGACACATGTGTTAACCAATCACACAGACCGTTACATCAGCAAGTGGATAAAGGCTTTATGTAATAATTCAAATTAAAAATAAAGAGCAACTGAAATGGGTATAAATCTGTTATAAAGTACATGTAGTCCTTTTGATTACTATTATGGATGAATATGAAAATGATTCCATGTAAATATCAACCTCTTTCTGAATGAACGAGTGTATGGAATTTATTAACACATCTGACCACAAAGTTTCAGCAGATTATAAGAGTTGTAACTTTGTATCACAGATGGAGAATGGGTTTTAATGATTTAAGACGCAGTAAAAATTATGTGCAGGTAAAATTTTAATTGACTCCCATTGAAAAAATCTATAGAATGTGAACCTTTTCTTTTAAGTTTAAATGTCTAGTTTGAACTGGAAATCTATCTTCTGTTATTTACTCCCTCCTTATGGCTGTCACCGACAACTTGATATGGTTGGCGAGATAAAATTGTAGTTATTTGTAACATACAAGTAGACATTAATTGAAACAGTAATACAAGTAAGAATTGCAAAATGAAACAAAAACTTGGTCATTCATGATAATCATCAAACAAAATTTAAAACTGACCATCAAAATAGTGGAGCACACACAGGCATGACTTTCATTCTCACTGAATGCTTATAGATATTGCATTCACAAAAATGAAGGTATAAGAAATGTGCAAAAATGTCCTAATATATTGGTTTTTCTAAGAAAGCACTATTTTTGCAATAGTAATGGTGCTATTTTGCGCAAACAGCAATGGTTGTGAAGTTCATGACAGGTTTTACAGCATACAGTATCACATCATGTCGTGAGATTGCAATGTCAGAAACACATCTTCATGAAATGTGGATTTAGTGAAAAGTTAAGTTTTGGACCTTATGATTGCTAGGGGAAAATTAAATTAAACTCTTAATTGAACAGAAGCTACAAGTGAGTTGGGCTCCCAGCAAAGTCACAGATCTATACAGGGTCATTTTCTAAGCGATTAAGGCACAATCCACACAAATGCTTTTCAGTTTGGAAGACAAAATAGGAGAGAATTCTGAAAAATATGTCTTCTGGCCTCAAGACTCTGTAAGGAAAGCAAAGGATTCAGTTTCTGAAAAACTATTTACTGAAAAACTTACACACAAAGTATCTGTAGTCTCAAACATGTGCCTTAGTAAATAAAAAAATGATGCTCTCCCTAATTGGAAAGCAGTAACAAAATATTTGAATATACGGAATATTGATTGGACATACTTGGACTCTGGTTTGAGCAAATTGTTTCTTGACCCCTAAAATGAGCTTGCACACCTTCTATCGACGTAAGTTTCAAGACTAATGAATCATAACTATTTTGAAACCTCAGAAATATCAGATGTCATGAATTTGCAAACTGCTCTAGATCCAAATTTGTTTTTAATCACCTACCATTAGTTTTCGTACAGCGGAACTCACTTTCGTAGCAGTCTCCACTTCGATCTAACATTCCGATACAAAAAGTAAATTTCTTTTTGTGCAGTATGCAAGAATATCAAGCTCTCACCAGGAACACCTGATTTTCATATATAACAAATTTTTACCCCTTTTTTTGTTGGAAGAAAATAGACAAAAATCGTTAGGCCTATACACATTCACTTCTTGATTTTGGTTACCATGACTACAGCACTAATCATTTAAACAGCACTATCTAAACACATGTACATATCACAAGTCAACTATAAAACACTATACTCTTATCTACAAACTCTTATAAAATATTTTATACCCTAAATATCATTGATACAAAATACTAACAAAATCATTCACAGTTTATCAACTTGCTTAACAGAACTACAAAGATGGACTAGAAATCTTTAACAAAGTCCAGTAACTCAACATGTTTCATTTTAAATATATCATAGAGTTAGCAATATGCTAGACATGACATCTTATACATGTACCAATAGTATATAAAAATATCTATTTGGAAGTACAGAGTTTGCTTTCCAAAGCATCCATGTCATAGCTGATTGGATTTCACCTTTTTATAATGCATACATGTTTATCTCCCTTTACTTAAATTTGTACAAGATTCCAGATTTACCACTGTTACAGTCAGCAATTTTTTAACCTGTTGATTTGTTACCCACAATTCCAATTAGTCTTTTACCTGAATGTATTTGTACTAATGAATCATATTAGACAATTACATACAATATTTGGACACGATATTGAATGGATCAGATGCTGTGAACAGAGGTTACCTACTCACGATGATTTGACTGAACTGTGATTGGCTATCTCAAGATGATTGTACTTTCTTCTCTGTTACTATCTCAAATACAACTTCCAGGTTTCAGATAAATAACAAATTACCTTTCAATAAATTTCTTTGCTACTGTACTTGACAAAAGAATCTCTTGAGCAAAGATAGAATGACTGCTGAATTACAAAATGTACTTTTATTTTTTCACTATTTCTCTATAATTATCATGAACTTAATTTTATCATTTATTCGGACACTAAAAGAAGAAGATGCATTCACTATGTTTAAAAATATCAATAAATGTAACACTTTCTCTTTTCAAAAAATATGTTTTTTTATTGTTGCATTTCTCTTCAAGGGGGAGAGAAATTTCAAGTACTTGACAAGGAAAATGGTATTCTTTAAAGCACCTTTTCAAGACCAAAGATACACAAAGCACTTTTCAAGAAATCAGTATTCTGAGCACATTTTTTTTTAAAGGATTGTATTGAAATTTATGCAATTTTTCAACCTAAACCTTACTCTTTACAAAACTTTTGTCAAGGTCATGTTCAAGCACTTTTCCAGAAAAATTCTTCCTTCTGTGCATATATATTAAAGGATCTGCTGGGGATTTAAGCACTTTTCAAGGTCTGTACAAACCCTGCATTAGTACTTAAAAAGTTTGATTTTAAACCATGATTTCATCTTCAGAATCGCTTCCCACTTCCATCACAGACATACTAGTATTGTCGTATGATGAGTGTCTGTCTGGATTTGGATGACGTCTCATTAATCTCAGCGGCCGTGGCGATAGTTCTCCAGGCATCGACATACGTGGTGAGACTTCACCGTGAATATCAGAATGCTTATGTGGTGATTTTTTTTTCCTTTCATATATATTCTGCGAATGTACAGGTTTACCACGAGATAAATCTGATTTACTTGGAAACTCACTTTTCAAATGTGATTTAGATGTTTTGGTTTTCAGCTTTGGGGAAAATGACTCGGGTAAAACCTTTGGTTTAAGCAGAATTAAAGAATCCTTCGCTATTGCACTGGAAAGTGTTTCTGAAGACACAACAGTATTCTCAGATTCTCTGTGTGATTTGCTCACTGCATTTGCATGTTTGAAATTGCTTCTTTTGAAGAACTCGCCTACTGTTTTGTGAGTTTGTTTACGAGTCCGTGGACCAGGTGATTGTAAATCCAAACTGTCCAGCAGTTTACGTCCCTCGTCCCGATTTCCAGATGATTTGTTCTGTGATGAGTTTTTAGATATAAATGTATTGTCTTCCATGCTGGATGAATGTTTTCCATTTAGGAAATTCACAAATGTTTCTGATTCTAACATTTCCATGTTGTCAAGGCTACGCTGTTTACATAATCTTGAGGGAGGTCGTTTTACCGGAACCTCTACTCGATGTTTGGTCAAATGTGTCAGCTGACAAGGAGCTTTTGCTGCAAATATAAAAGACTTGACTTTTAATCTATAAATAACATAAGTACATCAGAAACAATTTCAAAAAAGATTTATTCAAAAGAAACAGTAAATTCTTTCACTATGGTGTATCTTTAATGCATAATATAGTTTGAAAAAAAAAGGAAAATGGAGATTTATTGAAGCTACAATCATGGAATGCTTGTTTGGGAACTATTTCCACAAAATTAAATTACAGGATGAAATTTTATCAATTCTTGATAAAGCGTGAGAAGAAGCATCTCCCGTTTTTACATGTTAACACATTTATAAGGGTGGAGCCTACTTTAAACTGCTAAGAAAAAATATCAAACTGTTTTCATACAAGATCAAAGAAACATCCTTCTATTGACAGAAAAATGATAATTTTTGCAGAAGCATGCTGTTATGTGAAATCTTTTGAACAATTGTTAAGTTTGTAACAAGCACTAAAACAAAAACAGAAGTTCTAAATTGATTAAAATATGATAAATGGTGAATACATTTCTAAAGTTCCAAGCAACTCTTGCTATTTTAATCTAGTCTGACTTAAGTTGCCATTTTCCTATACAGCAAACATTTACATCCACAGAAACATACTGTAAACTCTTGTCTATGAGGCACTTCACTTATAAGACTCCCCCCAACTTTGGTTTGGAAATTCTTTTCTATGAGGCACTTCACTTATAAGACTCTCCCCAAAATTTGGTTTAAAAAAACTGTGTTTCTTTGCTTATTTTATTTATTTCAATCATATTTTGAGTGCTTTATCTCCATGACTTTTTAAAGCGTGTAATGAAACTCTAAGATACTTAATCATAACAGGTGACTATAATATAGTTCTTTACAAATTAATAAGCAAAAGCTTGCTACATTTTTATCTGATTCATATATGATACTGTGATGTTTTGATCTAGGCAAATAACATTTTTTCAGCACAAGCATCTGACTAACGCTGTAAGCAAGAACACCTTTGGAAAAAATAGGATACACCCCCAAGTAACATTTTCTATTTCAAATCCTCCACTTCAGAGTCAATTTCCCATGAAGTTTTGTTGACTTACAGCCTGTGGTTGCTGTCAGGGCATATAGCATAGAAGGCTACATAGAGAGACGTTGCAGTGACTATATCTGCTTCCCCTTTCGATAATAATAGAAGAATAACAATATGCATGCCAATTTGTCGATTAACATGGAAATGTAACAAGCAATACATCTGACTGTATAGACAGGACATGATCATGGTGTGCGAGATTTGACAGAAAGCATGAACGGTAAACAGCCCTCATGTTTAAACATAAATATCAAAAGAGCCACAAAACTTCGAACAACAATTTACAGTTTTTTAAGAGCAAACCTTTGTTTTCCTTCAAACATTTCCCCTACTGCCCATACGTGACTCTACCTTTGTGACCAGACCAGATCAAGGTCAGCTTGAAAATAAGTGCGCTCTGATCATGCTCTGGTCTGTTCCCTCTGCAGTCACTAAATTTTCAACAAGTACTCCCTTGAACATTTATTAGTGCTGTCCAATTTTTAAAAATGGCCAAGTCCTTCTAGGAATTTAGCCTTGCATGTGTTGAAAAACATCAACTAAGAAACCCATTTCAATCAACATTAAACTTTATTTTCTATCCTCTCTTGATGCAGGAAATATATAATTATATGCCGGTACAATGTACTTTTCATCCTATATAGCAGTAGTTTTATTTAATTCATCTCACATAAGCATTAAAAGCACAGTAAAACGAAAATGAGATTGTTTTCAAGTACATCAAGAACATAGCTATTTTGCGAATCATCATAAAGCATTTCTACCCAGCAGTAAATATGTATTGGTGCGAAAATGATTACACTTTGTGGGCTCTATGAAAAATTTCCAAAAACACCAACACCCTAAAAAGCATATAAACTTATGGCAATAAAACGAGATTTGCTCATCTGAGTGAACCAGTCAGGGACAGGAGAGCGAAAATTGAGCTTCTGAAATCAATTTTCTGGTGACGATTGTTGAAATTTATTGCAACAGAAATCTAAAATTCAAATGATTTTCATTGATGTCTGTACTGGTCATAATGCTGTTGGTATTATTTCGTTTAAGGCATTTAATAAACACTAATACAGTTCCACCTACTCTCCTTTTCAAACACCTAGAATGATCAGGTTAAAAGTAAGTTTGAGGTCAGACAGACATTTCATGATCCCAACACTTCACACGAACCAAGAGGTCCAGGTGAGCTAGTAAAGCATCTACAACTATCAATGAGATGTTAATTCTGCTGTTTAAAAAGTTTCAAACTAAATGTCTCACCCTTTACCACAATCCTATGGTATTTAGCGAGCCTTAAAACAATAATTTCAAATTTTACATAGAATTTTTTGCAAATAGAATGGTAAATGCTATGCTTATGACACTGATTCCTGATTAATATTTTATAATTCAAGCTTCACAGTGTTTTTTGTGAGCTGCTCATCACTGTTGTTTTCAATATCTATGAAACTACAGGAATTCCAATTAAAAGAAATTAACACTAAATGCAGACAGTTAGATAGTAGTTTTAGTCAATATAAGATATTGCCTTGTTACCAACAGAAATTGATCTTTTGATTGTTTATTTACCCATTCCCAGCTAGCTTTAAATTTTGCTGCCTCTGCGACATGTGCAGATCATGATTTGACTGCATGGATCGACCGATGCAGATCACAAACATTCTGTGCATCTGCCCAGTCATTGAGACATGTTATGTGATATTATAGTCCATTCCTTCTGTTTACCATTCTTTTCAACAGCCAGGCAGTTTATCAAAGCATAGTTCCTCGGCAGAGGGACCAATACAAGACTCGTATCCTCTTTCCAAAACTGCTTTCTCACATAAAGAATCAGGTTATTGGTGGAGCTCTTAACTTACGACCCTCAATCTGTGAGAGGTTGAGTGATTATAAATCAGTGACTAACTGCTGGCCAATGAAAGTGGGACACATTTTGTTTTTTTCCAAGAACAGAAGACACTTATTACCAAGGAGATTTTTGTAAGTATGAAATGTTTTGGAAAAAGGGGTTAGTCTATGAACAGGAAGCACTCTAGATTCTAATGAAGGCACACAACAATTAGAATGTACACAAACACAATAACAAATTAGGTCATGCTGTCAAACAAATCTGACTGAAGTCACAAAATTCTCCTTATCTGTAATTTATACTCTGTCATCCCTTTTTTCTAACATAGGCTAATCCAGTAGTTAATATGTAAGCCTTAATACTGGAAAAATAGGGATGGCAGAATCAATAATATCTTCGGAACAGCCTCTGCTTTATATTAAAATACCTTCATCAAAGCTTAGCACATTTTTTAAAACTGAAACAGGAAGATTTAGCACAGTACTTTATAGCTGTCTGTAGCACTTTTAGCACAATATACATTAGAATAGCTCACAATATATATTAAACAGCAAAAAGAGCACTCTGGGAAGGTTGTTTTTTACAAACACAGATATCAAGATTTCTTCAATTTACTGAAAATATGGCCTTGAATGAATTTAACACTAAGAATCTGAACAGATTTAGTTTCTTTTCCTTCTATTTAACTTCTATGTAATAATCCTCGATCTTGGTACAGATGTTATAAACTGATACTGATTCAACATTACATAATTGTTTCAAAATGCATTTAATAAATCCCTAAATATCATTTGCCAAAGCCACAATTTCATCTTTAATACCCTTATAATACAAATTACATGAAAAGTAAGCGCAGAACTAATTAAGTATGAAAGATTTAGTTATGATGCAGCGTTACACTGGAATTTGACAGATGTCATATGAAACTACGAGCAACATGGCACAATATACATGATGATTTGACCAAGCAAATACAATGTGCATTTTGTAAGACTGCAAACAGAAAGAGAAACAACATCGAGAGCTCATGCGGCATATCAAAGTCTTTGAAACTCAAAGAAACTGAAGTAAAATCTGTTCCCAAAATGCTTGTTTAGCTGAAGACAATATGGACAGACAAAAGGAAAGCACTTCTATATTTCTTACCATTCAATGTTTTATGTGTACCCCTAAAATATTTAACAGACTTCTGCATATATGTTACTGTTTTCATTGGTGTACAGCTAAAGTTCAAGACAGAGTGTATGCAAAGTTCATTCCAGTACTCCAAAAAGTCCTAGAAATGTGACAGTATGTCCAATTAATGTCCATCTAAGAGAGTTTTCCCTAGTGTACAGAACTACAGTATTGTTATATTTACATCTCTCAATGTCTCTTTTCAATTTACTTTAAAAAAATGCAAAAAAGTCAACCTAGTTTATAAAATATTCACAAGTAACTGACAACTTCACAAATATGGTTAATGTTGAAAATGATATCATATGGGAGACATCAAATCTAATCTTGCGGAATTTTTTCTACCAGTGTGCAAAGTTTCTTCACTACCATTCAATAACAAATAATGTATGTTATACAACTTATTGATTGGTCCTAATAATAAACAATCTCCCGCGCAAGATGTAGGTTGACTGTAAAAAGTAATTTGACGATTTTGCCACTGAATCTCTAGTTCAGTTGAGACCTCAATATTAACAGAAACGCCGAAGGTCCAGCTACAATTATATGACCTGAAATGAACATTGTATACACCCACTCTTAACTTTGGCTCCAGGTTTTGTTAGTATGTAATAATGAACATGTGACGTAATTTACATATATTAATTCATTCTATTGTAGTACACATGGTTCACATCTGAAACACATACAATTTTATAGTCATGGTATATTCAACACAGAAAGTCTTACGATCGGGTCACAGAATCAACAATTAATCACAAATTTTCATCCTTTCTGTATTTGACAAGCTGTTCATATAGTAATAAAAAAATCAGATTCATCAACTTAATTTTAAGTGTATAGTAAAATGGATGTTGGAATTAACTTCACATGTGCAAAATGCTGAAGTTTTGGACACAGGAAGTTACAACAGAACTTATTCTGTCAACTTTCCCTGTCAAAATAATCAGTTAACCCTGTAAGGGAATGTAACAATACTGAATGGTAACTTTCAACATAAACAGATTTCTGCAAATTTTGCCAAGGGAGCTGGCAAGTAACCTACTCTCTTAAAACTCGGTCTAAAATGATGTTATTAAGATATAAGAATATTAATACTATAAACATCAACTTTGCCAAAGTGAATATAATTACTTTGTTAATAAAGCAAGAAATTAAAACAAGTTAATAAATCATCGCTAGATGAAAATCTGTTAATTAATTGCTTAATGTCAAACACGATTTCCCGAATACTGAACAATAAAGCAAGAGAGAGAAAGAGACATTGTCTTATGTTCACACCACAATTTTAAGGGTGGAAGACTTACAATAGATAGCAAACACTTTTCAGAGATAACACTGCAATAAAGAATTTCCGAATTTTCTAAAAAATCTCACCAGGTGTCTCAAAGTTTGGGTCTTCCATTTGATATTCACTGTCGTCTGTCGATTCAATGTCATCTGCTGACAGCATTTCATCATCCGAGCTATGACGGTATTCAAACACCGGCAAAGTGTTTGTTAATGATTCTCTGCAATACAAACACTTATTTATCAAAACACATTTCCATATTGTTTTGATTCAATCTGGCAAGCATTATAGATAACCATTATTTCTGGGAAAACCTGTACAAGACCACCTTACCAAAACATGTATTCTAGTTAAAAAAATTGGTGAATACTGATATATTCCCCTGGAGTGTTCCCTGCCCTTAATCCCCTTCCTGTTTTTTCCCCTGATTTATCCCCTGGAGTTCCTGTTTATATTCCCCTGGAGTTCCCTGTTTATATTCCCTTAGAGTTACTGTTTTTTTACGAAGTAAGAGAGTTATCTTCTGTGGGGATCTCAACAAATGTTTTTTACCCATTGTGAAACAAGTTGTCTCAACTTGTCAGTATGAAAAGTGACTGCTATAACCAACAAGTACTGTGGAAGAGCTGCACTTCAACCACAATGTGCCCTCAATTAAATAATTACTGACAAAGGCTGGACCTTTTTTAGCAACCCCTTGTCTGAGGCAGTGTCAGTTTTGTTACAGTCAGACCACCTCCAAATACAGTACAACCTCCGAATAAGGACCGACACAAAAAAATAAGTGCAGTATTCATCTTTAGAGAAACACATGGAATAAAGAGCGCTTGTCAACAACGACTTTGGTTGGTGGTCTTCATGATGGGATTTGACAGTATATCCCAACATCTAATCTTCAAAAATATGCCTGTATTAAACAACCATCTAACTGATGTGATCTCATTTTGCAGTTTTTGCTGTTGTTTCCACTTAGGCTGACTGGTTAAGGCAGATGTTTCTATACATTCATTTGTAGCGCGACATATGAACATACTTTTCTTGTCGTAATGACTGGATATGCGAGTGTATGACACGCTCCTGTTCCTCAAGTGTCTCCGGATCTTCTGACAGACTAGGTGGTCCCTCTATTTGCTTTTTACTAACCTAAGAAAACAAGTAAAATCACCGATTTAAAATAAAAAAAAATATCTATAAAAAACAAAAAAGAATTACCTAATAAAATCTTAATGTATAAAAATAACGCTTTTAATTGACAATTAAAATTCCTTTCTTAGTTATTTTCCCTGATTATTTTTGAAAATCGATCCTATACTGTAAATGTTTTGGGACTACTCTATGCGAGGACTTATCTTTTCATTTGTTAAGTCTGTATATCGGCTTACACTAGACACTGAGTTTTAGATTTGTATATTAGTAATAAATAATCATCATGAAAATAAACTCATACAAGTTTTGGGTTTCTCATGCTGGCCCGGACGACAGACAGTCTCTCATTGGCCGTAGCCTCGGCTGACTCCAGCGTACTTATGTCCTGCAATGTTTGCTCCAACTTGTATGACTGCTCTTGTAAAATCTTCTCTATACATCTACAATACACAGATTATTCAGAATGAATTTAAATACAACAGTAGGGACATTATCAACATTTTGTTATGTGAAGAAAACAGTTATATAGGTATCAGTGTAATCTCTTGAACACAATATTCAAAGCTGATAATACTGTGAAAAACTAGAACCTGTACAAATTAACTAGAAGACTAAACTAGAAAATTGCTTTTGGGAAAACATATGTCTCTCTCCCCAAACCCGCCCTGACTCCCTCAACAAAAGACCTTTGACCCCCTTAAACTCCATAAGGGTCATTCATATGTTATCACCAATAAAAGTATCCAAATTATATCATCCTACAATCAACCGTCCTGAAGTGGGAGACATAACTAGACCATGTGTAAAGATCGCTAATTGATAATGCAAGAGAACTTACATCTGTTGCCTGGACACCTGTAGTAACATATCCTGTGCCTGTACTACCTTGTTGGTTCTCAATAAACATGGAGCAAATATAATACCAAGGCTGTTGACTGACATCTTGTTGTTTTTCTCATGCTGAGCCACTCTGAAATATATCCCATATTTGTAAAGTTTCACAATTTGTTTCATGTTTCAGATTATTTATCAAGAAATATTTTGTTTACTATAGCTGTATAGTTATAATAGCATTTACTTCACATTCCAGACTTTGGGTGATCTTTCTATCACTGAAAACATCTTGAAACTCCCAAAGCTGAATGCACATCTCCATACCCATAATGGTTTTACTTACGGCAATCTTAATGTTAATGAAAATAGCTTTACCTTGCAAGATGAAATACAAGTCTTTCAAATACATCATGATTTACTTTAGGCAATCTATCTATTAGTGAAAACAGAACTTGTATGGCTTCCTTCTCATCATGAATTTCTGAAAAACAGACAGCATAAACTGTATCAATTTCATACAAGTTTTAAAGAGACACATTCTAAAAATGGCTCTAACTTTCAATAGCTTAAGAACTGTAACACATTAAGTGAAAGAACTGTTACCAAACCTAAAAGATATGTCATGTTGTACTGCTGATCAATACGTTTTTCCAAAAATTGTATTTGTATATTATTTTACAAAAATACAGTCCTATGTATATATTTTAAGTAAATAAACTACCAGTTGGAGTATATAACCCTTTACTTTTTGAATAATGTCTTTTTTTGGACAGATTTGTAACTGCCAGTTACTATGTCATTTACCAAATATTCTCCTTTTAGCACGATGAGTACAGATCAACTTCAAAAACAGCCTTAAATTTCTACAGATATTTCCCTTTTTCATTTCACAACAGGGTAAAAAAACATACAAACTCATTAAAATGTTCACACAAACTTTCTCATACCTGAGGCTTGAATAAACTCATCGTAGAAATCAAATGTCAACAATGGTTCCGGAAGCTCTCGGAAGAACGTCTTTAACGTACTGGTCAGTATATGAACAGGATACTCCTCTATACTTATTTCTGAAATGTTACAGCGAGATATACAAGCATGTCAAAGGTCATTAATCTTTTATATTTCTTTTACAGTTGTGTGAAGTTGGTTTATTCTTTTTTATAATTTTGAATTCTGTTCTGAGCCGCAATTTTATTTCTTTCAGGACCTCCGGAGTTTTGAGAATCTCTCACAATTGTACATCCAAACCAGACATTTTATGGCAAATAACTGAAATATGGGCTGGTACAGTCTGCGAGCTTTTTTGAAATTTCATTTGCCACTCAGCAAAATGTGGTGTCTTTAGTGACATTGGCTACTAGCATGGGAGACTGTCTTTTATTTTGTAACAATTCAGCTCCTACAGGAAATGGAAACTTTCTTCATACCTTTAAAGGACTGAATGAAAATTTCAAATATGGAAAAAAATATATTTTACCCGATGGGACCACATACATAATATTATGGAGTCTCTACTCTGATATATGTTGTGAAGTTTTAAAACTACTTTGACCTTTATTTAATGTTTACAAAACATTTGATCATTTTATCATTATACATTTAACCTCTTTAAACATCTCTGAAGTGAGCTTGCAAAATAAATACAGTAAACTCCATTTATAACAAACTCCTTGGGACCATATAAATGTTTTCCTTATATCAAGAGTTTGTTATATCCAGATAACATTTTCATATGAAATAAAGAAAGAAAAAATACTTGGCCAGAGAGAATTTGTTCCTTCTATCCGGATTTTTGCTATATCAGGAGTTGTTATATACAGAGTTTACTGTAACTGTAAATTAGAACTGAAGCAACCAAATGTTTATGGTTGAGTGAACGATTTTATTTCATCCTTGTTTCTTCAAAATGACCGAAGTTCTGCACAAAACACTTCAAATATCTATGCTGTAAATACCTGTGACACCAGTATCTAGCATGGTTTTGAGCACATTGATTTTTGGAGCGGGACCCGACTTTCTGTATATCCCCTCCGTAAACAGTCCATGCGTCTCTATCAACATGATCAGATTATCCATGAACATCGGGATCTTTTCTTCGGGTCCTACTAGACCGTGTAGGGGAACACCAAACACTTTTGTTCCAACTATTCTCTGAAAATAGTGATATAAACATTATTGTTTTGTATGTAACTTCAATTATCTCCTAGATTTGTTAGATTAAAGCAGCGCACAGAATCCACAATTTCATGTGCGACATCGTTAGGAACTTGTTTCAGTAGATCAGGTACAAAAGGAATTTAAGATTCCCTAGAATCAGCACTTCCACTGTATTTAAAATTTAGGATATAAAATGCCCAAGTGAATGTAACCTGTTAAAATGTAATTGTTCTAAAAACAGCTGTCATGCCCAGAAATATCAATGCCGACAGATATATATAGGAAAATAATATAAAGTCAATTAGCTTACAAGTTGACTTTTGAAACAGTACTACAGCAGCCATAGCTATGAGTAGGTTTATGATTATAACCAGTATCTATGACATTTAAATAAGATGTGTTGCTAGTTACTGTAAACTAACAGGTACAGACAGTGTAATTACTCCTTGTTTTCTTTCTTTGGGATAAAATACTGCCACGCTGACTCAATATAAACATAATGACAATTTTAGGTTCAAGCTGTCTTTGAATTCCTACATATAAACCAATCATAAACACTAATATCTAGTGACAATAAAAGCATGTTTGCAATGAGAAAAACATGATAAATTTAACCAAAATACATATTTACTAAGCTAGCAAATACACTACAGAAACAAACAAGAGCTGTCCCTCCCAAGTGACGAATGCCCCCGAAAGAGGTGCCTCACAGTCTGTGTCCTCTCCATGTGCTCAAAAATGGCTATGAATTTAAAATCCTTCCATGCATGACAGAGTAATCATGCATACAGTATTCCATTACTTTAAACACTAAGGTGACCTTGACCTTTGAGGTAGGGACTTGGGTCTTGCACGGACACATCCGCTTGATGGCAGACATTTGTGCACAGTTATTTTAAAATCCTTCAAAGCATAATAAAGTTATAGTCCGGACACAAATGTAGCATATATACAGGATTCCATTACCTATAAACTCTAAGTGTGACCTTGACCTTTGTGGTAGGGATGTGGGTCATGCACGCGACACGTCGTCTTATGTGCTAGACATTTGTGCCAAGTTATTTTAAAATCCTTCAATGCATGACAAAGTTACAGTCCGGACACGAATGTGTGCATATATGCTTATATGGAGGAATCCATTACCTTCAAACTCTAAGTAGACCTTGACCTTTGAGCTAGGGACGTGGGTCTTGCACGCGACACGTCGTCTTGTTGTGCTAGACATGTGTGCCTAGTTATTTTAAAATCCTTCAATGCATGACAAAGTTACAGTCCGGACACGAATGTGTGCATATATAGAAGGATTCCATAACCTTCATACTCCAAGTGTGACCTTCACCTTTGAGGTAGGGATGTGGGTCTTGCACGCGACACGGGGGGGGGGGGTTGTGTGCTAGACATGTGTGCCAAGTTATTTTAAAATCCTTCAATGCATGACAAAGTTACAGTCCGGACACGATTTGTAAGTGGGGCGCACGGACGGACGGACAGACGGACAGACGGACGGACGGACAGACGGACAGACGGTCAGACGGACAGACGGTGCGATTTTAATATGCCACCCTTCGGGGGCATAAAAAGACACATTCAAACAAATGGGAAAAGCAGCATCAGCAGTACAAATGTGTATATGACACAAAGAAGAAAGCATGTTGAAATCAAATAAGGTTTATTTGTTTCTAACTAAATCAAAAAGGAATAAGCGGGGATGACACACAAATAACCATCACTGACAAAACTATCACAACAACTTGTCATATTCCAACATAACTCTTCAGTTTATACAAATTTTGTTTATTTAAATAGAAGTGAGAGATTTTGACAGAACAATCTCACTCCTGGTACCCTTACCCTGCTAGATATCTTAACTTGACAGATGTGCAGGCTGATCATGATCTGCACTGGCTGCCAAAGAAGCAGTCGCGACCAATAGGCCCAGTCCTGGTGAGACTCAACTATAGATCAAAATTACCAACAATCTCAAAGTTCAGTTAACAATTATACTCAAACTGTTCCTAACATTTTGTTCTTAAATTTGAATTCAAGAGACCTTGCAAGCTTTTCTGTGCAAGTTATGATGCTATGTTGGAATACAACCAGACTTTTCCTATGCACCTGAGTTATTGCATTGAATTGCCGGACAACACAGTTAACTGACGGACCAATTATAATGCCGTATTCTTTCGGAGAATGGGACAGATGCTGAAAATTACACAGAGCAATCAACAAACATTACAAGTATAAAGTTATCAGTTTAAAAAAAGTTGTCACTTCTGATTTTTTTTCTTAAGGTTAAACGCCCAATAAACAACCAGCACCCTAACACTAACATTGTATGTCCCTTCCGGCGTACTAAAAGTGTATCAGCAATGGGAAGTACTGCCTAACAAAGTAACTACAAGCAAACACAACATTGTTTTTCTTGAAAGCTGGCTATAGAGCAGGATAGTTAATGGACTTGGTTACAATGTTTCATAAGGTATACATGTACTAACAAATTATCTGAGACAAGTTATGGTCATCTGCGAACTAGTTTCCTTCCATCACCACTCATCAATGTGTAACAAGACAAGAGAGCTATAATGGCCCTATATCGCTCACTTGAGTGACACAGCTTCAGAAAAATATTCCCCAATACATTTGCCTGATGTTTGAATGCAAAACGTGGCTTCTATCGTATTCATAAGCTTTTTCTTTTATTTGCCATGGTGACTTAGTTATTGACCCTAGGTGACCCAGATTAAAGACAAATATTCTAACAAATTTTCATGCAAATTGGGAATCAAAAGTGGCCTCTAGAGTGTTAAAAAGGTGTTCCTTGTGACCTAGTATTTGGCCCCAAGTGGCCCAGTTACAAAACTGGCCTAGAGAGATCATCCAGATAATCCTCCTGACCTATTTTCAAATCATTTGGGTCAAATATGGCCCCTGGAGTGTTAACAAGGTTTTCTTTTGATTTGCCAGTGACCTAGTTTTTTACCTAAGACCCATTTTCTAAGTGCAACTAGAATTTATCAAGACACTCATTCTAACAAACTTTCACGAAGATCCAATGAAAAATGCAGCCTCTATTGCAGACAGAAATGTGGACAGCAATCAGACAGACAGACAGACGCCAGACATTAAGTAAACACAATAGCTAAAACACTACAACTACCACTGGAAGTGACTTGTACCTACTTCTATCGACAGAAAACAAAATCCAAACAAACAAGCTATTTCTTGTGAAACAGAGATACAAGGCACAATAATTATTTAGTGGTAAGATAGTTGATCAAAGGATGGCTTATCTCAAACAAAAAGTACCAAATATTTGTTATCACTACAAAACCATTATTCCTATACTTTTACATTTAACATACTTATATACAAGATATGCTTCAGAACTATTTAATGTAAATTCTATAAACTTACTTGACTATCATGTGCCCCTTTACAAGTTGACGTGGACTTGTACGCACACTTTCTATGGCAGGCATATTTACAAACTGAAAATAATCAACATACAGAGTAATCAGTTTACTTCACAGAAACAAGGCATTAGTACCCACTGTAGTGTTTTAAACCAGAGCAATACATCTTGCTTTTAAACAACAAGAATATATTGCAACATAACTTCTTCTAGACCGGTGACTTTAGCACTGTGCTACACCCCTTTACTGTCAACCTTCATAAATCTGAGAATAAATTCACAGGAATTAACATTAGCCTGAAAAACTTCCATGTCTGTTACAAACAGGTGCTGCTTAATTATCAATCAGATGACCAGTTTCATAGGTTTGACTGTACTTACTTTGGCACACATGACCTTTCTCCATGATCCATATAATATTTGAACACAATTCACAGAATGTTGGAATTCCAAATTGCACTTGGGAAAATTTATGGCCTTGATATTCCTGTAATAAGGAATAAAACAAATAAGAAAACAAACATAGACATTTTCACATAGTCACATTAACATTAATTTCATACTTCAAGTCTACATAATAAAATGATATAAATTTCTGGTTGTTCTAGACTTAAAGTCCCAGAATCTCTTTGAATTTACTGGTATAGTAATATAAATTTACTGACAGAATAATGATAGAATCATGTTCTATACATTCTATAAAACAATGTTGACATATGCCTTTCTTTTGTAATCAAGTGTGTCGTCATGAGAAATAGCTGTCAGAAAGCGTTTATTTTTTGCAATATCATTGAAAAAAAAATACTGCGCTATATTTCTAGCATGTATTTTTCGATTCAAAAAGCAAAATTAATCTTTTTGGTACAAATAAGGGTCATTTCTGTTGGTAAAACATCATTCTGGGCAAAATGAGAGCTACTTGTAAATGTGAACCTGGGATTTAAGCATTACCATCATATCAAGAACATCATTTCATTTGTTTAGAAATGTAACAAACCCGAAAAATAATTTTAGTATGTAACATTAAATCTTTTAACTGTAGATTTTATAACACAACACTTACAATAATATCCTTTTTCTTATTATCTCGTCTATTTGGTCTTTCCTTTTTCCTTTTGAATTTATTGTACTTTTTACTATTTAGACTGTTTCTAAATTCATCCAGATATCCACGGAATGCATTTATACACAGGGTCACTGGGAATTCTTTGTCTACTTTTTGCTCTACACAAGTTGCATTCATCGTTACTTCAAAGTTTGCAAATAAATCACGATATTTAATATTGCTGTTTTTTTCTTTTGCACTTTCTCTCTGAAATCACACAAACACAAACACATTGTTTCAGTGATGGATATATTTACACATTGTTCTCATTGATTACTTGAATACAATTCGAAACAATAGTTCACCTGCAGTTATTTGATATGAAAACCTTCTGTCATTACTTATATGAAACACAAACACCAAAGTCACTAATAAGGAATATAATGAATCTATATGGATTACTCCCAAGGTTCTAACTTCAATCCACAATTGATGTGTTGTTCCTCCTTATATATAGTTACATACAGTTTACTACAGTCAACTCTCATTATGTCAAACTCTTGGGACAAGTAGAAAACATTCAGCCATAAAAGAATTTGACTGAGGCAGTCTACATTTATTTGTAGCACATTGGTTGGACATGCAAATAACTTTGCGATGACAGCAATTTGACTTAACAGTGTTTGAGATAAGGAGAGTCCACTGTACATGAGGAATGGTCATATGGTAGAACTCACGCATACTTTCCTTTGGACCCTTGTAAAACAATCTTACTACTGAAATGGTCTTACAGTTAGGGTAATTCTATTAAGAAATGACTACTTGATTCTGAAGCAGTCGGTCTAAATATCGAAGGTGAACCTTAAAAGTAGATGGTATTTAATGAGATAACTTTACCGTAACAATTTTTCTTGTTTCATGACACAATTTGAACACAAACCTGCATGAACACTGACAGTGTACTCTTCAGTTCTGTATGGAATGATTTGAGACATTTCTTGAACACAATATCAAACTGAGACTCCTTCTTCCCTGTATCTTTCACCAACTCATTTATCTGTAATAGCAAAATCAAAATGCATCAAAACATCTGTTCCTCTGCATTTAAACACTCAACTTCAGGTACATGTAATAAGTTAAATTTCCTTATGTGCCCCTACTGTCCCAAAAACAACCATTGTATGACCTTCATGGTCAGTTTTATCTCAGGATTAAAGGCCAATGATCACATTATTCTACTACTATTTTATCTTTAAGGCCACTGATCACAATCTTTTACTATTGTATTATCTTAAAGGACACTGATCATGATGATATACTATTGTATTATCTTAAAGGCCACTGATTACAATATTATACTGTTGTATTATCTTCAATGCAGTTGTTTAAAATAGCGCCATATTCACTTCATCTGGTATTCAAGGTAAGGTGATCGGTCTACGACCTTGTGTCAGAAAATTTAAACCTGACATTACTATAAGTTAAAGGTAGCTTTGAACCCGACATCACTATAAATTAAAGGTATCTGCCAAATGCTCTTAGAGTGGTTTCAGTTTTCTGGCACATATTTAAAAGATAATCAAGCTTTATAAAGGACTAAAATTACACTGCCCTAAAATGCTGCAGATTATTTGAAAGTACATCTATTCTACATCAACACACCTTTCTACCGATGAACTCGTCCAACAACTGCAGTTCATAGGTTTCCGTTATCACAAATTCCTCTGGATATTGCCACTGTGAAGTCTTGGCAACATTCCAGCCTCTCTGCGGCTCGATCGGCCGATTCTCCTTGTCCTGTCCTTTCTTTGTACGTCTCTTCTTCTGTATAGGCTTCTTGTCCTCTTGCTCGTCTCCAGAGAATATGTTACTAGTATCATCTTTGACTGCAGACTTTGGTGACAATGGTGAGGTGGTTGGATATGGTAACACTGGTACCCCACCCACTGAAAAGATACAATAGCACTTACTTACATGTATCTAGTGACCTTTAAAGATAAAGATTATCTGCATGAAATATAAATATGAAATTCTGAATTATTCCCACTGAATGAAGAAGTCCTTTTTTTATTGCAATACAAGTCATATGTTCAGGAGAAAATACTTTATTTCTATACCTTCAAGGTTCATTTTACATATCTTTAGTTATACACAGTCAGGCAGTTAACTTAACCATTATTTTTGGACAAGACTAGTACCCGACTCCCATCCTTCATCATAGTACCCGACTCCCATCCTTCGTCAGAAACTATTAACTTTTTCAAATAAACAGTCAGTATAAAATCAACCATTGTAAATATAACCATTGCCGGAATAAGCCATTGCCAGAACAAATAAGCCATTGCCAGAATGAAAGAACTATTGCCAGGAGGAGTGGACTGTTACCAAATTGAATTAACCATTTCCACAATGAACGAATCATTGCCACAATGAACAACATTTCTGCAAAGTAAAAAAAAACTTACTATTCTGTAAATGTTTGGTTACTGGCTCTGCTTCTTCATCACTATCCTCGGCCTGGGAGTCCTTTTTCTTCCGCTGTCCACCACCTGAAATTTCAAGGAAACCATAGTAACATGTTACAATACTACTGCTCTTTTCTGGAAAAAAATCCATTTGATACTGTACAGTATGGTAATCACTAACTTTCCCAAAGAAAAAAGATGTACGGCATTTGTACATCTTGTACATTTCTAAACGCGACGTGTTTACTATAAGATATCTGCATTATGCCATTAATTTATTCAATCTTCTGATTGGCATAACAGTTAATAATAATAAAGGGAATTCACTATGTATCTGCATTGTATTATAACATTAAATTCCACCAGTTGCCAATATTTGTTATATCTGACTTTACTTAAATGTAACAAACTGTGATGCTGAGGTAAATATACCAGATTAAGGCTCTCATGTGTTACTGTATATTTAATCTCATGCAGGTTGTTTTCATGATCAAATGAAGCTAAGGCAATCAAGAAAGTTCTGGCAAGCACATAGCAACATCAGCAGCAAAAGTGCAGAACTTCTAAGGAAAAGGGAAAGGGTTCTGGAAAAGGGTTTTGAGAAAGGGAGATGTCATTCAACTATTTGGTTACCTAATTATTAATTTTAACAATTTTTGTCATTGCAATGTAGAAATGAAAGCCATACTTAAGAACACATTGTTACACTGACTATAATTATGCAGATGTACATTTTGTTGCAAACAATTATTTTCCTTCATTACAAAAGTTATCCCAGGTTGCAAAGTTCAAACAGCAGTAAGAAACCTAGATTACACTGCAATAGGTTTCCTTGGACACAGAAAAGACAGAATATTTTCCATAGATGCATACTCAAAGGGACATGATGCCAAAGTAATTTTCTGAGCGAGAGCTATTTTCATAGTCAGAACCATTCCGACAAAGAACGCTGAAGACGAAATGTAGATATACAAAAGTGAGTATCAGACATATTCAACAAGAGCTCCAACTCACTCTTCATTTCTCGCAGCAATTTTATCGAGGATTTTGTACGTCTCAGTAAGGTAGATGACAGTGACATCTTACGTTTTAAAGTAGAGCTCTCAGCACATGGGTAGCTCTTAGTTTCACGTAAACTGTCTTGACCAACTGCAGTATTGGAATGTGTTAAAGAGCAAGTATTTCAGTATGTGTGTGAACAGAGATTAGGAATTCAATACCTATGAAGTTAACATTCTAGTGCATGATTTTACTACTCAAAAGCTTTACCTTCAGAAGCTCAAGCATTGTTATATGCTAAATCAGATCACTTTTAATGCACAAGAAGCATATACAGAAATTTCCAAAATTTAACCTTCTTTGGTCCCAGTGTTATAACTATATCAACCATCTTTTATTTCTTCCCATTTCAACATTATTTAAATTATTAACAAGTGGGTAAAATTTGACCATCGTTCCCAGAAATGTCCACTATTAAGCTCCCATCCTCCAATAAGAACTTTACAACTTTTTAACATAACGAGTCACCCTAGCAGTAGAGGTTACATGATTTCAAATCAGAGACCTTTACCACTAAACCAAGGAGACAGGTCATTAAGCATAAAACTTAGAAATGCCCTTTTACAATGTAATATCCTTATTTAACCCATACCATTACAAAAATTTAAATACTTGCAAACACTCATGCCGAAGTGCGTTTTGCATTTTTCCACATAGCTGACTTAGGAAATATTTGTAATAATTCAAACATTTTTCAAGCATAAAACAAAATTAGAAGAAAATCTTACCGACAAAGTTCATTACTCTCTTGAACGGACTAATGGACACGTCCTCGGCTGACGCGTGAAGACTATCTGCCGTGTGGCTTCTTGGTTTCTTGATAACGTCCTCTATTAACGCAAGTTTATCTGGAGAAATCTGTGAGGCTTTTATGTCCGGAGTGGTAGGAGAGTCCTGTAATAAATGAATTATTTCGGTTGATTTAAAATTTTCACTGACAAAAGCATAACTGTTCAAAAAATTATTGTACCTCCTCTTTAGACAACAGAAAACAAAACCAAAGGTTCACCAGACCTAAAAGCGCAATAACGTCAGTAAACCCGTACATATATAACAGTTGCCAAGCTGCCGTTTCAGGCGCTAGTCTTAAGACACGTATTAGCTCATACCAGCTGGTAAAATTTATACGCGTATAAGCATTTTAACATATGATTTTTTCAGAGATACAAACACTAACAGATGAGAATTGCATAAATATTTCAAGCCCCATAATGATTCAAATTATATAAAGTGATCTAATTGGGCAGAAATGAAGTATTTTCTTACTTAAAACTATATAAGAAAAACCTTAAACTTTTTTTCTTCATACTCAACCGCTTTTGGTTAACAATAATTATAGAATAGCTATGTTCTTATATTACAAGTTCAGCAATTATATCTAACATGATTAAAACATTGCTAACAAGACCTGTCGATATCAAATAACACATGACACCAAATGGCACTTTGATTGAAAATAACAGCACTTATTGTGCTGAGGTGAGCTATTAAAACTGAACTGTTTATGTATCCTAAACTAATGAATAATGTGTAAATGTGAGAAAATCTGATTCGGATTAAGGGAAAATTCTAAGACCAATTACTACAAACAACAAGCAGAATCTGTAAGGAAACAAGAGCCAATCCCCTAGCCGGGAAGAACTTACCTGAAGGTTGTACTTTCGTACATTTTACTAGGTGAGAGGAAATCCTTAAAAAGCCGTATAGTTATGGTCATGCTAAGTACAGTTTTCAAGTAAGTGGAAAAAGAATAAGGCAATGGAGAGAAGGTTTGCAAAATTATATTAATGTTCATTATCAGTATAGGTATGATATTTTTCTATTTGACTAAAAGTGGGGAAGGTAGAGTTATTGTTTTTGCACACTGCACTTCCTACCAATGTGCTATGTCAGTGTATTAAGTTTGAAGAAAATCCCTCAAGTACTTTTGGAGTTATGCTCCAAATTTTTTTTTCAAGTAAATCTGATAAAGGGGAATAACTCTAAAAGTAGGCAATGTAGAGTTATTGTTCTTACACACTGCACTTCCTCCCAATGTGCTATATCAGTGTATTAAGTTTGAAGAAAATCCCTCAAGTACTTTTGGAGTTATGCTCTGAACAAAACTTTTAAAGTAAATCTGATAAAGGGGAATAACTCTAAAAGTAGGCAAGGTAGAGTTATTGTTCTTGCACACTGCACTTCCTACCAATGTGCTATGTCAGTGTATTAAGTTTGAAGAAAATCCCTCAAGTACTTTTGGAGTTATGCTTCGGACAAGTAAATCTGATAAAGGGGAATAACTCTAAAAGTAGGCAAGGTAGAGTTATTGTTCTTGCACACTGCACTTCCTACCAATGTGCTTTATCAGTGTATTAAGTTTGAAGTAAATCACTCAAGTACTTTTGGAGTTATGCTCTGGACAAAACTTTTAAAGTAAATCTGATAAAGGGAAATAACTCTAAAAGTAGGCAAGGTAGAGTTATTGTTCTTGCACACTGCACTTCCTACCAATGTGCTATGTCAGTGTATTAAGTTTGAAGAAAATCCCTCAAGTACTTTTGGAGTTATGCTTCGGACAAAGTTTGTCAAGTAAATCTGATAAAGGGGAATAACTCTAAAAGTAGGCAAGGTAGAGTTATTGTTCTTACACACTGCACTTCCTCCCAATGTGCTATGTCAGTGTATGAAGTTTGAAGAAAATCTCTCAAGTACTTTTGGAGTTATGCTCCGGACAAAATTGGGACGGACGCACGGACGGACGGACGCACGGAGACCATTTCTAATATCCCCTTCGCCTTCGGCGGGGGGATAATAATTTTTAATAAATGTTCTCAGGAAATGAAACTTACTAAAACATTAAAAAACATTTTTAGAAGTTTCAACTCATGCACCTAGTAGGATTCATTCATAGTCAAACATAATCACTGTTTGTTCACAAGCATGTTAACAGTTTTACAGGCATTTCACAACATTCATTTCATGCCATTAGTACAAGTATGGCAAATGATTTTCATAGAACTATGTACTTTCCACCGAGTCAAAACTGTGTAGCTTTAGGATGGTGGAAAAATAAACCCTTTACATGCAATTAAGATACTGGGAAACTAAATGTGACCTGAAACGTATTGTTTACAGTAAAGTCCATATGTAATGACTCAAGATATAGCGAAATTAGGGATATATTCCGAAACAAGTTTTCTGATTCCGATTTTTTTTCATTTCTTTCTTTTATATGATAATGATATATGGATATAACATACTCTGGATAGATTCTATAAGATACAAATTTAATTGGTCCCATGGAATTCGTTAGATACAGAGTTTACTGTACAAGAAATTCTTTTGTATATTTAGCTTTATGTACAGTTAACTCCATTTTTTATAACCAACTCTTTGGGACCATTTTAATTTGTTCATTATATCCAGAGTACGATATATTCATGTAGTCTTTTCATATTAAATAAAGAAGGAATAAAAAAGGGGCTAGAAAATGTGGGTTCCTTATATCCGGAATTTCGCTATATCCGAAATTGTTATATATGGACTTTACTGTGTATCTTAGTATTCACCTGTACTCTTCTATGGGAGTTACAAAAACATAATAAACACTACTTTTTAGAATGCCTATAAAAAGCGGTGTACGTCCACTAAATAGCTTTGTGAAAAAACTTGCATGAGCCCCAAACATAACAATTGAATAGATAAGAACTTACAAATTCCAGACCCCACTAAAAGGAAACTTTTGTCAAATTTTTAAGTAAAATTGTGGTCACTATATTTTAGCTCATGCACTTTTTTTTTCTACTGCTATATCTAAGAATGACGTCTGCAGCACTAAGACATGTATGACTAATAAAATTAAGATGTGAAACAACTTTACTTCATGTACATCTGATTTTTGCTTTCTAATATTTTCATAGTGAAAGTCACTTTTCTGTGGATTTTATTAGCCACAAAAAGCTTTTAGCATGCATTGTATCTAATATTATGAAATGATTTCTAAAAATGTTTTCATAAAAATGCTGCATATAATTTCCTGTAATATGAAAATCAAAAATAAATTGACATGAAAGTTGTTGTACAATGTACCACAGTGTGACAACACTTGGATATTTTAAAAACAAAAGTAACACATGTAACACTGTGGATAAACATACACCTGAAATGCTAAAGAACATCACGTGTAAGTCAAACATACGCCTGCAATGCACAAAGGTAACATGAAAGTCTAAGGGATGAGGGAGAAGGTCAACGTCATAGTAACAAAGAGTATGTTATGAACAAGGCACGCCAAAAGGGGGACAAAATATCCCAGTTCCTTTAGTTATTATATTAGAGAATAGATTTTGGAGGTGATGGATTGGTCATACTTACTGAGAGAAGATTGCCGTCAACCTGATCACCCTGCAGGACAGACATTAGTTTGTTTATCATATTACATCCCTATATAAACTTTAAGGTGGATTATTTCGTTTAAAAAATTCAGCAAGGTGTTCATGCAAAGAATGCATATGGGTAACAAAAACTTTCTTACATTTGACTTTTGTCAAAACACATTTTTTTCTTTTATTTAAGAAGTGTTTAAAAACAAAATTTTTTTAATTGACTTTAGTATTAAAAGATTATTAAAAAAAACTTCTCCACACATAAGAAGTAAAAATATGGAACAGTTTTAAGCCAATCGTGTAATACAAAACCCAAAAGTCACCCAACTCTTCAGTAAAATGCTAACAGAAATATCCAATGCAGAACTGAACCAAACAAAATACATGTAATAGCAGACAGGTCGTCATGCAAACAGGACTCTATGTACAGTAAAAATATATAAAAAGCAAGAACACTCGATCACTGTCAATAAAATCAACGTGGACTTATGAAGATACTTCTGTCAAAAGATAAAGAGTGTCCCAAATTTAAATCATATAAAAACACAGGTAAATTTTATTTTACTTTTGAATTACATTATTCCTTCAGTAACTTTTTTTATAAACGCTCATTCTCTGAAACCATCATGTTCTTGTATTTTCAAAATCTTTTCAGGTTCTATTTTTTATTGTATTTCAGCCCATTTCCATCTCACTGACAGTGTCATAAAAAGCACACAACATGAAAATCACACACACCAGGTCTGAGAAAGACTCCTGCTTGGCGAGAGGGGCGGGTGACATTTTAGGCGGCCGTTTCCTAGCAGAAGATCCCCGTGGTACAAATATGATGTCAGGCGAAGGTCTACCGTCGACTCCCTGGAGGTATACATGCCATTATCAACATCCAGATATGAGAGAAAATACGTAAAATAGGGATTAATTTATTCCATTACTACAAAAAGGATAGAAATTTACACAAAGATAACGATTATACATAATGTTAATATATCATGAGAGTTTCCTGCAATTCCTCGATGCAAAGACATTTCTGCAATGTGAAGAAAAGAAAACAAAAGAAGATTCCATTTAGCATGCACATCTACCTTCTTAAGGTCCTGAAAGACCTTTACAGGTTGAAAGTGAAACTCATGCAAGTACTTAACTATGTAAGTCCTTAAAGTTTATGGAAGGTGTATGTATTACAGTCAAAACTGACAAAATATATGATGTTTTTTTGCACAAAACTTTTCATATCTCTGTTGTTACAGTTTGGTTCTCAATACTTCAGGTTAATTGTTAGCAGTAAGGACTATAAAGTATGGGTAGACTTTTAAACATTCACTGCTATTATATTAATAATGCTTTATGGCATTTTACTGACACCTTAAAAAATACATATTTATATACACAACACCTTATAATATTTGAAATGGTTTGCATTCAGAGCCAGGTGTTTTGATCTGCAGACTTGTATGTTCAGCTTATGCTGATGTGTACAATCATAACAGTTTCATGGCAGTCATGTGACCTCAATATAATGAGAAGCATCAGATCTGTGACATGTTGTTTTTAAAAAACTTCTGGAACTTTTGCTTTATGAGTTCATCTGCCTACTGACCTTTACCCTGCTTAATGTCTGTAATAAACTAAATGTCTTTCAATTAAGACAAGTTCTATTACGATAAATGTTTGTAAGGGGTGCACAGTGAACATGTACTGATTGACCAACAAACACAGCATGATCAATCTACACAAATGTGCGGACCAGATGTGTGGGCACAGATATGCAGCCCAGATGTGAGGGCACAGATGTGCGGTTTCAGATGTGTGGTCACAGATATGCAGCCCAGATGTGTGGGCACAGATGTGCGTTTTCACATGTGCGGTGACAGATATGCAACCCAGATGTGAGGGCACAGATGTGCGTTTTCAGATGTGTGGGCACAGATGTGCGACTCAGATGTGCAAACTCAGATGTGCAATGGCATCAAAATCTGCTCTGGTCACACAGGCCAGCAGGGTAAGAGATAAAACATTCCACTGACGGCTAAATTAGAAATTACAAAAGAAAACTTTTCTACAAACTTTTTCGGACACGTCTGACTGAGAATGGAATTTGTATTTCATGCAGGATAAGAGTATTATATACATTACAAGTACCAGGTCATGCAACAAATGAAAAGCAAGCATGGACTTCTATCAATTAGTCAATTTTCAACAGAAATGTTGGATTTGAAGCATAATAAAGTTTGTTTTTTATTATGAACATTATTTATACAAAACACCATATTGCGAGGTTTAATTTGATTTGAAGTGAATTTTATAAAGATCTGGCCATGAAAGCAAATATATTAGCTTTTTCTTCGTGGAAGAGACCAAGAAAAACTTCTTTCTATTTCATATGTGTAGTACTCTGCCAAGAGTTTGAACCCCCGTCAGTTCACTTGAGGTGTGCTCTTTGGCAAGACAGCAGATGCTACATGAATCTCAGTCCAGCAATATGAAAATGGATTCATAGAAATGAAAATTGCTTTCATTCTTTTATGAAAAGCCCTGTTTATTCAATCTCATGCCATTTAACACAAGTTCTACTGTATTCCAAACATACTGACATCATATCCTGGTCACATTACAACTGTTTCCATGACAACATGAATGTCACTTTGCAAGATAACTTATACGTAAAACCTCGATAACTCGAAGTCGCAAGGGGACAAGTTAAATACTCGAGTTATCCGGGGTCTCGAGTTAACCGAACCATTGGATTTACAATTTTCTGTGTCATATATCTTATGAACAACGAAGTTATTTGAGAACCTTGTGTTGAAGTCGGATTAATACATTTACAAAATGTATTTATTACATTAAATCACGAGCCTGATTACCTTTCGACTAGTTAGTTTATTTGATAACATCCTGTTCGTGTGTTTGCAAACATGTACAATCAGGGAATTACTATTTGACAACTGGTTATGAAGTAGGCGGGAAGTAACTAACTCGCCAGTTATTTACCGGTCCTTGGGTTTCTCTTAGTTTTGCAATAATGCCAGACGACCAGTTTGCTAGACAAGTCTGGCCTAAGCTAATTTGTTTGCAAATGACTCAATAGCGAATAGGATAATTACTCACACCAGTGTCTTTTAGGCACAGCACCGGTGAATCGGTTAACACATAACTCGGGAATTTTCAAAAACGGTTTTCTGCTTGTCCGATCTAGCTAACCCCGAGATCGGGCCCTTCACTAAATTGCTCGGACTCAAAGTTTATTTCTGACATGACAATTTGGTAGAGATTATTCTAGAAAAGAATATGCAGTTTGGGGTTTTCTCCAAGCTTTATTATCAAAAGTCTACTCAGACTCTAAATAACATCTCATCATTAAGTCTGAATTAAAAACTCGCAAACATATTTTTCTTTATTTTCTTCTAATTCAAAAAAAGTAACAAAGTGGGTGTAATTACACATGCTTTAAGACGATTTTAAGGCGAATAACATTTTATACACTTTGGCAACTGGAAGGCCGATTTATCGATAATTAAAGAGAACAATCAATTAACAATAGAAGTTTTTCCCATGACGTGTCAATATAATGATGCGCTATCAGAGGTGAGACAAATCGAAATCAGTGACCTCGGTTGCCGAGGTAATTTAGTAAGAAATCTACCTGGCGGGACCACAGGGTTCCTCGAGTTATCCGGGTTCTCGAGTTATTGATGCTCGAGTTATCCATAGTATTTTCTGGTTAAAATATAGGTAAAATTGCCGGGACCGACAGGAGTCCTCGAGTTATCCGGGGTTCTCGAGTTATCGATGCTCGAGTTAACGAAGTTTTACTGTATACATTTAGCTGTAGTGACTTAGTATAAAGCAGCTTCTTCTACAAGCAAATAGAGCAGCTTTTTTGTGTTAAGAAGGTAAGTAGTAAGACTATGTTTCAGTCAAATTTATAAGCATGTACTTAATTCTATTACAACTTACTTCCTATAAAGGCGCAATGCAAGGAATAAAAAAAACTGCAGGAAACTACCTAACAGCGTTACAGTACAAAAATCTCTATGGTTTGACTGCAGTAATTGCCATGCATGTTGCTATAGTTGTGGTGCCTGCTACGCACAATGCTCTATCTACAGTTACTATAGTACTATTTACTAGTGGCAATAATGTCTTGTCTCCAAACCTGCTAACCAGTCTCTTATCTTAACCCATTTACACCCTAGATTTTTACGATGGGATCTTCTCACCTTACAATTTGGGCAAGTCTATTTCTTTCAATAGGGATATTTCACAGAATCATGATCCAAAGGTTAAGAACTTAAATCTGGAGCAGACGACATTGTATTTGTCTTTTGTTTCCAAGTGTAACTGCTTGAAAACGTACAGGTACATGTCTTAATAGACACTAGGCACAAATGGATTAACATTTATCATTCTAGCGGCAATGATTCCACCATTGCAACCAACAGTTTAAAGGTTAAAGAAACTACGAGAAAACTAATAACTAGGCATACCACATCATTCAACAGCACAATCAAAAGATAGCTGTCTGTGTTTTGCATGAAACAATGGAAGTCTGAAATTCTGTGACTTTTAAATTTGGCAAAATGTAACCATTATCATTGTTTTATGACACTTTTGAAAAAAAAATGTATGTAAATTAGGACTAGACTGTGTTTGAGTATTTTTGCACTGGACCATTGAATGTTTCCTCTTCATTTTTTATATCTGATTTCATTACGTTTACAAACATAAATAGCTTGTTGTAAGAGCATACAAGCACGTCCTCCACTTATAGTGAGATCTTGCTACAGTGAGATTTGGTTTAAATGAGATCTTGATATGATGAAACCTGGTTAAAATAAGATTTTGTTACAGTGAGATTTGGTTAAAATGAGATCTGGTTACAACAAGATCTGGTTTCAATAAGATCTGATAACATTTAGATCTTATTAAAGTTAGATCTTATTACAGTGAGATCTTTTTTACAATGAGATCTGATTAACTGAGTTACAATGAGATCACTTACATGTATATTATAATCTGGTTACGATGAAAACAAACTACACAGAAACCTGGTAACAGAATGACTTGCTACAGAGATTGACAAGATGACATGTAAGAAATACAATGAAGACTGGCAAATTTATACAGACACAATGGACTTAGTAATATGAAACTTTATACTTACATCCAATCCTGAGCTTGTTGGCGACTGAAATTTCTTCGCAATGTCACGCACTCTGTTATATTTTAAGACAAAAAGGATTGGTTTAATTGACTATTTACTTGGTTAACATGAATATATACACAGTAGTCCTGTAGATGTCTGGTGACTATATGCTGTAAGTTGTAGTAAATTTAACAAGACTTAAGTTTTGCTATATTCACAGTGGCAATTTTCCAGTGAAATTGTTAAAGGAAAAAAAAAAAAAAAAAAAAAAAAAAAAAAAAAAAAAAAAAAAAAAAAAAAAAAAAAAAAAAAAAAAAAAAAAAAAAAAAAAAAAAAAAAAAAAAAAAAAAAAAAAAAAAAAAAAAAAAAAAAAAAAAAAAAAAAAAAAAAGAAAAAAAAAAAAAAAAAAAAAAAAAAAGAAGAAAAGGGGGAAAAAAAGGGGGGGGGGGGGGGGGGAGAAAAAAAGAAAAAAAAAAAAAAAAAAAAAAAAGAAAAAAAAAAAAAAAAAAAAAAAAAAAAAAAAAAAAAAAAAAAAGGGGGGAGAAAAAAAAAAAAAAAAAAAAAGAGAGGAAGGGGAAAAAGGAAAGAAAGGGGGGGGGGGGGGGGGGGGGGAGGAAAAAAATTCCCCCCCCCCCCCCCCCCCCCCCCCCCCCCACACACTCATTTAAAAAAAAAGATTTTTTTTTTCCAGTGAAAACCTGGTTAAAAAATGTGACAATGTTTTATAAGATTTCTCAAACAGACTGTTAAACCATGTGAAATGAAATTAACTTTTGTTAAAGACACGATTTTCTTCCCTATTTTTTCTTTCGTTTTGTCATTCAAATGTAAAAATACCAGCAGCAAGTTCACTTATTTCATGACTCAATTTCATGCAAACAACCAGATCTATATCATGTAATAGGACAGTGACAATCCTGTCAAGAAGTCTGTTATAACCGTTTGAAAAACATGTACTTGAGCAGGCTGACCTTTTTCATCGCTGTAGCATGTTTTCTGAGTGCAGGTTTACTGCTTAAAAGAAGTTGTTACAGGCCTTTTGTCTGCACAGCCTACATGTCCCAGGGTCTTTTTTGCTAAGCTGGTGGATTTTATTTCATAATGCTTGTTCCTTTTACCAAAACCAACTGTTTGTTCGTATACAATACATTACCTTATAATAATATACTGCCCTGTGTTTCAAACTATTGGATGATCTTTTTACATTAACAACAAACTCATCTTTCATTTTGAATATATTGATTTAAATAAACTTACGTTGAAGATCTACCAGCCTCTGCGAGAAACCGATCTTTGGTACTTGGTAAACTCTCGATATGAATGTCTGGTCCCTGGCTTGTGGGCGTGGGTGGGGGCGAACTCACAGAGTCTCCTCTACTCTTTGCTTCAGACAGTGTGTCAGATTCCGAGTCATCAAGTATACCACTGCTCCTGTTAGTCAGCAAGTATATACATTTAGGTTTTCTATGAAGCTTTAAAGCAAACTGTGCGATAAAACATTTTTATCTTGAATTTAAAATTTAAGATCCTTCTAAAAGTGACAGTGTTCACTATTGTTAACAGATTTGCAAGGACAACATCCTTCCCGTTTTTAATTCTAAAATGTTCTTGTAACAAACTTTCAATGTACTAGTATTCAAAAATGAAAATTCAAGCATCTTCTGCAAACTCTGCTAACAAAAATTACCATTACCTTTAATTTCAATTACAAATATACACATTATATTTACACTGGCTCACCATCACTTAAATTACAATCTCATTCTATTAAACTTACAAGGACATGAAATTACTATTACATTACATTGTTTACACTTACTCTTCAGAATCTCGCCTCTGATACTGTGCATTATGCAATTCAAGCTCATCCGCGCTGTTATCTTTAAGTAGGACCCCTTCATCACTAGTGGAGGAATGCATGTCTTCCGTCTGTTTAATGGCCTCCATTTCTCGGTACCTGTAATTTGAATACTCCTGCTCAATATTTACTTAACAAGACATTTCAAGGATCATTAAAAATAACGACTACCGTGGCTGTAAAGTGATGTTGACAATGAAGGAAGGTACTGGAGTTTTATTAGTTGGTTTGAGCCTAAAATCTTTTCTTAATATCACTACAGAAATATTTTATTGGCTAAACTACTTCTTAAGTTCAGTAATGTGTCAGTACATTTTCCCCCTGAACCAACAGTCTGTCTGTTGAAACATTCCATGTTTTATTATAAATTCAGTCAAATAAGCAGCTTGCCTGCTTTTACAAGTTCCACTGTCAATTAAAATATTTCATAAGGATATAATCACATATGATTGTGTATAAAAAATGGCAAACAAGAAATGCGGCAATGCCGCCAAACCAGATTTTCAACAGCGCCTGTAGAAATTCTAGAATTTAATAATACATTTATTAAAAAAAAAAGTTACAAAGTAGACATGAAATAATATATCATATCTTTTTAAATTACCTCCAAAGATGATATGACCTTTGACTGCCAAATCAAGTTAAAATCATGTAAACAGGATTTTCAATGTTAATTCACTGTGACCTTGACCTTGGAGCCAGCCATGCGAACATGCGTTCTGCACGTCATCTTGATGTGGTAAACATTTGTCTGAAGTTTCATCAAAATCTTCAAAGGGTTGAAGAGTTACAGAGCGGACAGGATTTTCAAGTTAATGTCACTGTGACCTTGACCTTGGAGCCAGCCATGCGGAACATGCGTTCTGCACGTCATCTTGATGTGGTAAACATTTGTCGAAGTTTCATCAAAATTCTTCAAAGGGTTGAAGAGTTACAGAGCGCGGCACAATTCGTTGGCGCCCGCCCATCCGCCCCATCCGCCCATCCGCCCATCCGCCCGCCATAAAATTCTAATAACCAGGATTTTCAAAATTGAAAACCTGGTTAATAAGTTCCATTGAGGCAAAGATGCACTTAACGAAGATAGAATATCTTGCTACCAAGAAAAACTGGACAACTAAGAGACAAGATTTTGAAACCTGAAGTAACTAATTAAATTACATCTAGGCAATGAAGACATTCAGCAAAACCGTCTAAATTCTATAAACGATGAAATACCATCCTGCATGCAAACCTTAGAAAAATACAGCACTCCTGCCTAAAACAGCATGTGAGGAAATGAAAGAAAGCTGCTGATAAGCACTGGCTGGCTGGTATACAGTTTATAAACCCCGATTCTCCAAATGTCTGTGCAGATACAATGTAATGTGGTCTAAACAGAAGCCCCATACATGATTACAGCATAGAAGATACACTGAATCTGATTACATGCAAAAAGTAAAATACTGAACGCCAGATTCTTTGTAAGACCTATCAAACAATTACCCAAGCATGCAAAATGTCCATGTACATGATCCTACATGAAACGACCATAATATGGGCAATCTCAATGGTTTTTGTAACATATCTTTTTCTTGTATGCTTATTTTGTAATAAATAGTCATTTTTGCTTGACTGTGAAGAAAAATTGCAGATCCAAGGTAAAGCTTTGGACTAGTAATCCAGGGGTCATAGGCTATGTCCCCTGCTCCATCCCTAACATTACTGCATTACTTTTGGTCTATCAACCTTGTATCCAGTGCAAGAGGACAGTCATCTAAAACACCCCAGGCTGTCAAACCGTACATGCCAAGGTATCATCCAAGAATACAAGCTTATATAAATTCTCTCAGGGCCTTTATAAAATGTGCTTCAAATCAAATCAAACAACTTTCTTGCACTATTTCCTTCAAAACCTGTATCAAAGGAGCTAGTACATGTGCCTTTTGAATAAAAGTGTAGCTAGACAGAAGCGGGTTTTAAATCAACGTCTGCTGGTGGAGCGGGTATCATTTCAATCATTACCTGACACCTCCCCTTTTTCCTCTACCGTATATCCTTAACAAAATAGTAAAATTGTTGCAAGTTAAGTTACTTGAATATATATCAGTGGGCTGCTTCATTTGTCTTCCAATGAAATTGCGGTATTTCTGGCTTTTTTTTCCCTTTTTTAATTGCACTGAACGACTATTAACCTGCTCTTTGTTTAAATAATTTCTTAGTCATGTCAGTAAAAATGCACACGATCAATAAATTAGTAGAAATAGAGCATTAGTATTGGATGACAAATAAGGCTTCCCACATAATATATCATAGTGTTCATCTGTACTTATTCTACAGAAGATAGATCTCCTCTCGCTTCACTCACGCTGATCTTTGTTGTTATGTTGTAGGAGTTTAAACACCCATTCCAACTGTATTTTGATCATTTTACAGGCAGGCAGTTTACCTAACCAATGTTCCCGAAAAGAAAAAGTACCAGCCTCCTATCCTTCGTAACATACTGCCAACTTTCTCACATAAGAAATGGTCGGTAGCAGGGCTCGAACCATGACCCTAAATCTATTGAGAGGTCACAGTAATTTAAAGTCAGTGACTCAAACCACTAAACCACGGAGACAGCCGATGATATTTGTATTTTCGACACACTACAGATGAACACTAGGATACATCTCATGTAGAGTTACCAGCTACATTCTAATGAGTATAGAAGTTAGATTGCAGTTACCATTTTATTACTTCAGAGTTAAAGATAACATCGGGCACCATTACATAAGATCTGTTCTTCCAACCCATTTTTTCATGTTTATTAAACTTGTTTTGATTTAGAGGCATATTATAAAGCTGTTACCTTTTGTTAACTAGCTTATCTTTTAGAAAACACAGTACTAACACATGCAAATAAAAGTCTGTAAATGCTGTTTCCTTAGTTTTGAAAAGAAATTACCTTTCCAAAAAGTACATTCTAACAGAATATCTAGACAATTGTTTAAATACAACTGTTTATCATGATAAGATATACTGTAATCACTTTGTATTCGCGAGACAGATTTTTTATCTCCAGAACAATTCACGAAACCATGAATTTGCGAACAAATGATCCCATATGTTTCTTGAAATCGTTTATTGCCAGTCTGAGAGAACTTTGAATTTGCGAAATGATGAATTCCAAAAAGCATTCTCTCAGGAAAAAAAAACCCACAAAAATAAAGTTCTCGCGGCAATATTTCGTGATCTACAGTAGTCTTTCCAAGTCTTATAAAATGTTCTAGGATTGTATACAAAATCAACATCCCAATGGAGTTTCCTATACAAATTTAATCAGATTGCCTTGTATTAATTGTATGTAGTCAAATACATACATTTCATTATTTCTTTTTTTTATAAAAGGACTTAAGTATTTTCAGTATACTTGAGCTTTGAGTGCGAGTGAATTATCACTGCACAAAATTAAAATACCCCCAACAAATACTCATCATCTGTATATGGTGAACATTTGTGTCATGTGACTTCAGTCAAGGATTAAGAGTGATCATGAAACAGGTCTTGTGACTTTTGACCCCTAAATGTGACTTTGACCTCGACTTGACACAATTGGAGCATGAGCTCTGCATGGCTTTTGATGATATGAACATCAGACCATAAGTTTTGAAAATCCTTCAAGGTGTTTAGGAGATATAGTCTTGTGACCTTTGACCCTTCAGTGTTACATTAACCTATAGCTGGCACAATTGGAAGATGAATTTTGCATGTTGTCTCAATGAGATGAACATTAGTAAAGTTTCAAGAAAATCTTTCAATGGGATAAATTCTCATGACCTTTGACCTTGAGCCTGTATGTCATCTTTATGAGATAAACATTCAACTAAAGACTCATGAAAATACTTCAAGGGTTTAAGAAATAAAGTGCAGACACTATAAAGCAACAATCTCTCACCTTGACCTTGAGATAGTGTGGTTGGAATACAAGATCTGCATTTTGTCTTGATGAAAGAAACATTTAACTTCAGTTAAATGAAAATCCTTCCAGTGGTTTAGGAGACAGGGAGCACACCAAAAACTAATGACCCTAGATGTGACCTTGACCTTGAGTTTGCACAGTTGGAACATGGGTTCTGCATGTCATCTTGACAAAATGAAAATTTCATTGAAGTTTCATGGAAATCCTTCAAGTAACCAACAGACATTGATTCCAGTATACACCCCCTCACTAAACTTTGTTTCTCTCAATACAATTAAAACATATTGCAAAGGAGAATTAAAGGAGAGAAAGGTAAAGAAAAGGCAGATCTGTTCTGTGGGCCCCATAGTGAAACCTGTACTACATGCTACAGAAAAACAAACCTTTTCTTCACAGGTCTACATGTCAGCCAGAAAGCAAAAAACAATTGTAATTTTTAATTGATCCACCTGTCATAACATTACATCAAAGGCATATAAGTTCTCGACCCTAATATTTTTATCTACTTGCTTTTTATACACATGCCTTGGTGACGCGGACGGTTAAATATATCAAGCACATTTATTTTAAAGCGCATGCCAGTAAATATTCAGAGATCAAGTTTTTCATGGATATAACTTTCTTCACCTAGAATTTGATTCTGATGAAATGTATTTCAACCAGCAGAATTTAATGAAATGACAGTAGTCGACTATTTTCAAACAAATGGTTGCCTTCACTCTACAAACTCAATTTCTGGCAACTCAGAGAGTTTGGAAAAAATTGCTTATGTCTGCATAACCTTTGTAATGGTGTACCTTTCTTGTATACCTGACTGAAAAATGGACTTCTGTTCAAAACTCAATTTTATCGTAATATCGCAAAAATAATCTATGGGTTTTAAGAATCAAAGCAGTGAAATGTAAGTATTTGATACTGTATAAATGAAAATTCAATCACTGTTGATATTTAGTTTATCAAGGTCAATCACCTGAAAGCACACTGGAGTATGGACCACAGAATATCTCCCACCTTATAATAGCTTTAAAGGAAAATTTTTGTTTTTGCAATTTCAAAATCATCCTTTAGCCTACAACCCTAATTTTGAACCCAGTTCATTCTCCATGAAAAACATGACCTTTTGACCTTTTCAGACAAACAGCATGACATGATAATTACAATTATTATTGTATTGTTATGGATGTTAGTAAAATGCATTGCGATGCTATATACATGTAGAAGCGTTCCACCTACAGATCCTTATTTCACATACACAGAGTATTTCATAGATTAAAATTTGGGTTTTAACTGTTAAATCTTAAGTCTATTAAAATGTATAGTAGAACTGGTTTCCACAACAAAGAGAATATTTAAACAAAGTAACACAATAAACAGGGTGAAAATTATGACTTGGTAAATTGATCAATTATCAAGCAATAAAATCACTGGTAACAGACTATGCCATCAAAAACTCATAAAACAGGAAGTATTTTTAACAAAAGAATAATCTTTTTGTGTTACAACAGTATTATTATAGCTATTTATAGGCAGGCAGTTTACCTAACCAGGAAAGTCCTACTATACTCTCATCCTCATAGCAACTGCAAACTTTTTTTTTTTGTGGGGGGGGGGGGGGGGGGGTTGGGGGTGGGTTATTCCAAATAATCATATTGCATTCTAAGTTGATATTTTTTCAGCATTTTACCATGATAATCTGAAATACCAGCATACCAAAAAGAATCTACACCTATATATCCCTGTAAAACAAATTCTACATGTGAGTTCTTTAACAGTGACGTGTATTCTTATATAAAAGCTCTTACTAGTTTGAGAACCTAAAATTTACACGAATGATTTTTTTCTAAGATACCAACCTTTTCCTACACAAGTGACCTTTGACATGGGCCTGAATACGTATGGCACTGCGACGAACAAGATGGAAGTTTTTCCTCTGTTTTGAGCCACGATACCAACGCTGTATCAAGAAAACTGCATCTCGCACCATGTCTACCTTCCTCTGTGCAATGTACCGCCGAATGTGTCTCTAGTCAAACAAGAAAATACTAATGTTTATCCGAAAATGCTTTTTTTCTTTCCACAGAACTTCATTTCATCTATTCATATGTTTCATGCAACAAAGCCAATGGTCACTATCAACACCACAACTGAATTTATTATCATTATTTGTAAGTATGTCTAAAGCAAACTGAGCAAAAGGGTCAACTAAATTTCCTTGACAACTGAGACATGTATCAACTGAAAACATCACAACTTTTAGCCCAGGTCTAAGTCATTATTACCCGAACTTCAGTTTCATTAACAAGGGAAGATTAACTACTAGTTTGGCTGTACTACCTGTAATATGACAGCACTCTCTAGGAGCAGGAGGTAGTTTTTTCTCTCACATTTCGTTTTCACCCATCTCTGTATGGTTATCACACGTTTCATGATGGCTTGGTGAAGGCACTCATCTATATGTAATTTTTCTGTCTCCCTCAGAAATACCTAAATAAGTAAGAGTAAACACTCCAATACAATATCTACATTTTAAGTAAATAGTTAGTTTGGTGTGTGGATAGACAGACAGACGGACAGAGAGGGACGATCTGCTTTACAGATGAGACAAAAACTTATGGCATTTGTGCTGTCAAAAGCATATATAAATCTTTCATTGGGTTAATACATCAAACCACCTAATCACATTTGATATTACTAAGCATGTTTGGTTCAAGTCCCGATTTGAGACTATTAAAACATCAATCTGGTTCCAAATGAAAAAGCAGCTCACTGCTAGGATCACTTCCAATCATGCGACCAAAAGAGCTGGATTCTATACAGTAAGTCTGTAACATTCACAGACTCTGGTTTCCAATTACACTGTGTACAGAATGTATATATTTAACTGCAGTCAGGTTACAATACTATGATACCAAATGAAGAAATAATAGACAATTCAATGTTACACTGATATACTATTTCAGATATGTACAGGTTAGCAGTGTAACTTCTCACCTAGAGTTGGGTTGCTGGCAGGGCTCGAACCCATGACCCTAAATAAGTGAATATAACCTTTCAAATACAGCGGCAGCTCATCATTATGAAATTACTACCAATATGGCTTTAATATTGTGATGAACACACAACTTCTAATATTTCCACCATGTCAAAATAAAAAGGAAGTTCAGGGTGACAGACCTTAGTTTTACCAATCTGGTAGTTGTCCTGGTTCATGTTCATACTCTCCAGGAATTGGGACACATCACCTTTACCACTGGACAGACCCTTTGGCAGTAAGATCTTGTAGAGCTGTACAAATTCCTGAAAGATATAAAATTATTGTAAAGTGTAAAACTGTATATCCAAAGGCTATGTCTTCCATCAAAATGCAGTAACTTGCCTCTTATATAGATTGCACAATGCAGAACCTTGCCTCCTGCCTCAAATACAGTATCCTACAGTAAGTATTACCAAAAGAGAGGAGAACCGAAGATGTTTTCCAGAGACTCCACTAAGTTTGTTTAACAGAGAGAGAGAACTTCAGTTGTGGGGAGGAGAGAGACTCCAGAGTTGTGAACAGAGAGAGTTTAGATCTTTAGTAGCAATAAACACTCCAGTAGTTTTGAACACAGCGAGAGCCCAGTAAGTCTGTGAACGCAAAGCAAGAGAGATTTATAATTTCTTAAAACGTCACTGACCTCAAATGTAAGTCTGTAACAGAGAAATAGTGTCCCAGTAAGTTGCCTGAACACAGACAGACTCCAGTAATTTGTGAACGAGAGATGCAGAGAGAGCACTCAGTAATTTGTGAACACAGAGACTCCATTAGTTTGTCAGATCGATGACTAGAGTTTGTGAAAAAAGAGAGAGACTCCAGTAAGTTTGTGAACACAGAGAGAGACTCCAGTAAATTTAGATCTTTAGTAGAAAAACCTTACCTGCATAATAAACAATTGAGATCTATAATGCAACATTCAAAAGCAACTTTGATGCAGCTCTTAATACAATATTTACCACACCAAAATATACAATGGAAACTCAATGTTTTTTTAAATTTCTTCAAAAAATGTCCCCTCAATGTAAGTCTGTAATTGTATCCGGACTGCCTGATACGGACTGTGGCCAACATTCCGGTGTAACGGAGTTGCCTCAGTACGAGCACATAATCCGGCACACACGCCATTTTGTCCGCGTTTGATTTTATACAGCGTATAAAGAAGGATTGGTTGGTTCAGTGTGGACATCAATCTTGATAAAGCCACTCAGTGCAAAAGACATCATTTGGTTAACATGCACATTGGATGGAAATACAATATATACCATACATGCAAACAATGTTTTAATTTTTCAAACAGGGCAAGTCCCAGTATATATCTATCTTCCTTAACTCTAGAATTTCAAGAACTTTGGTTAAATTTTAATTTTCAAAGTTTGATAGATCTGCCAGACCATTTGCTATGGGTGCAAGATATGCAGATGTTTAAACAGGTCAAACAGGCAGATTTATCTATCTCTAATAGAGTTATAGAAATTGAAATTTCTCCAAACTGAAAATTAAATTACCTTCAATTTGAAGATTAAAATACCTCCAATTGCAGATTTACTCTGATACAGTCATAATTTTTTTGAGTTACATCTAAGTTACGTCCATATCGTGTTTATCACTCAGAAATGTGTATATTCACCTGGAACTGAGCACTGACACTAGGTGGCTTCTGTTTTGAGTTCACTTTTCCACCAATATATATAGTACGATTTGCAATAGCCTTTAGTGTCTTTATATCGGAGAACATCTGAAAGACATGAACAACAAATGTTACGATACGAAATTGACCATGGAGTATAACTACAAGTACTGAGACAACATGCACTCTATGACGAGTGCACTTGAACCTAGCTTAAGATGCTCATCTGTCTGTAAGCAACATCCTTTAACCCTAACCCTGTTGACTCTCTTATCTGGACTTGGCCATCTTTAAATATGCCTTAATTTTTAAGTGCTAGAAATTTCATAAATTTGTGAGCTGACAGGCTTATTTGTGAATTATTTCAATGAAGAAGTTTTCTCAGAAATAAAATCAGTACATACCGTCTGAGGTCGTGACTTGGGCTTGAACGATTTGTTTTTCCTGCACAGAAATAAATAAGACAGATTTTTATCTAATTAAAAGTATCGCTGTATCGAGATAACAGGTTTTTAATGCACAGAGGTATATGACGCAGGAAGATAAAAGATGCGGTTTTTGGTGCAACACTATAATAAGAGCCTGAATACATTAATGTAGGTAAAATAGTCTTGCACCAAATCTGTTAAAACTATACATATAGAAAACTTTCAACTTGCAGCAGAAAAAATATATACATGTATATACAAAAAATGATTACATTTAGTACTGAAAGCAGGAATACGTATGAAATATTTACTATATGTATAAGGTATAAATAGTAAGCAAGATAGTAGTCTTAGACTGACAGTACAAAACAGCAGCTAAATCTATTATATTCATTAAAATACATCTAAAATATAATCCAAAACTGAACAAGAAAGTGTAACAAAATTTTAAATCTTAATTTTAAATCAAATAAATAAATCATGCAAAATGCAGAACATACATGTATACATGTGCACGAACAAGTGTAGGGCTATAATAACAGACGAACGTGCATCTGGCACATTCAAACATTGTGCAACAAACAGGTCAGGCAAAATTGTCGTGCTAAAGTTGTGATATACAGTCTCTCTTTCCTTTACTCATTAAAAAAAAAATTGGTACTCAGTGTACAAACAAAATGCCTTATTAAGTACAAGTGACTTTAAATGTGAAAAGACCATAGCTGAACGCCCAATTTACAAGTCAAGTGGAGTTGTGGGGAAGTGAATTTGTAAACATACATCAATACTCGAGTTGCACGTCTCATTACACGTGCATCATCTTCCGACAAGTACGCGTCTACAGGGCTCCGTAAATGGGCAGAATGGCGTTGATTCGACATAAATACTTCATCATCTTGATCATCAATCCCGTCATTGCTGACCCTACTATGTCGACTGTAGCGATTATCATGCGAGGAGCGGGGAGAGCGGTGCTGGGGTAGGTCAGACGGGGATAAACGACGAGGGCTACAAAATACAGGAACAACATTCAACAACTTTATTCTGTGATGCTATGACTAATTTAACTATAAGCGGTTGTTATAGTAGATTATTTGGGCAGTTTGTGTAAAAATAAAACAATGCAGTGTGTAACTTGTCAGACAAATCACATCTGGTTTGCGGACTTCTGATTTTGTTTGTAAGTTTGTTCAAATTTTGCAGAAAAAGAGCATTCTATCTGCATCACAGAACAAGTTAGACACAGTTCTGAAATTAAGAAAAATCAAGTCAAAAGTCAAGACTAGAAATCATGTCTATACAAGCATGTGCAATGTCATATATCTATTCTGACTACACAGGACTGTTTTTGTCACATTAAACTTTCTTTCCATGTAACATTGCACAAACCAATTAACATATTTTCTGTCCTAAGAAAAAGCTGAAATACAAACAAATATTGGTAACCTAATTTTTCTGTTATCCTAACCAAAACTTTGGTCAGAGCATATTTTAGCCAAATATTTTCTACTCTACCATGCGCCAAAAACACAAAGTATCTAGAACTTGTCTTTTTTTTCTTTAATTCTTTCCTTTAAGCAAACATCCCTTTTTTCAAATTGTTGTCATTATTTGACTGCTTTCAGCTTTCTTGTGTCTAGCACATTCACCTCTGTGAGCAGAACTTTAGAGAGTATTTTTATACAGATTTTATACTAAATAGGTTTTCTTTATACATCTACCCTGCAATATTTCTAAAATGTACTTTTCCATCTTTCAATTTGGAAAGCACCATTAATTGCTCATAGGGGTGCTAAGTTAAAACTTACTACTTAAATAGCAAACAATTAAAATTGTAAGATCATGACCAAACTACATTGATGTGAAATCTGATCATGATCTGCACTGGTCACAAAGACAGAATCTCTCTTCACCAGCAGGTTAAAGGTCATGACTGTATAAAATAGCAAGTAAAACTTCACATAGGTGAATGCACTAGGACAGTAACAAACAAGAAGAAAATGGGTAAAGGCAATCATTTAACAAGCAAAGTCATGCAAAATTATCTTTGCTAATGTGAAGAAGTCACATTCAAGTACAAGAAAATATTTGAGACGATACTGACATATGATGAAGATGGTGACTTAAACTAAACCAACCTAATCATGTAAACTTTCTGCACTCCTGTTTACATTTACAACTTTACTTTAATCTGGACAAAACGAAATGTTCCGACACTGTCCTGAACTCATACCCTGTCAAACTTCTACAGTGGACTAGTCCATAGTGCAATTCGGTCTGCTACATTAACTTTCAAAGAGGTACTCATTGAAAATTTACTGACTGTATAGCAAACCGTACACATCATGAACAGACTGCATGGAAGTGCATGGTGATCATGATCTGCACTAGTCAAAGCAGACTCATTTGCCAATAGCTGGGTAAGGGTTAATCAGCACCATGTAAAAATGTTTTATGATTTGTTTGTTGTGAAAGTTTTGGACAAAAAATATTGACTTTGCTGTGAACTTTACACATATAATAATTCATGTTTTAGACTCAAGTAATGATATCCACTGACTGTGGGACATTTCTAGGATATTTATTTCCTTAATACACCTGTCAGACTCCCAAAAAAATCATCATTCCTGCATTAGTCTGTACTGTAGACCACTTCTCCCCTGTTACTTCTTACATAAAGGGCAAGGTTGTATTTTGGGTCTGAATCTATGACCCTTCAGTGTTGAGCAGCTGCAGATACTAAAATATGAGCTTCTAAAATGGACTTGTCTATCTTTAAACCTAGACTGTACCATTACATGTTTTTAGGGGTGATGTGTGAAAATTTACTGGCTGAATACGGTACAGGTTTTAATCTAACCTTGAATAACAGTAAATTGTTAGTGTTCTTTTAAGAATTTACACTTCTACAGATTTTTAAGACATTCTGCAAATGGATTAACTTAAATTAATGAACTGTAAATTAACTCTCAGGTAAACAATATCCTCTTAATATCACAATGTTTCGGCATTTATTCACATTTTTCAAATTTTTCTCTTATATTTTTGCAAGTACATTTGTTAATGCTGTTCAATAGACAAACACGTTCCTTGTACATTTTCAAACTTTGTGCTTACATAACTGTGGAAGAGATGCAAGGAATAAAACACAACAAAAATAGTTATGCATACAATCCAAAATACCTTTCAAAATTTCAAAACTTATAACTAGATCACAAAACCTTGTATCTTTCAAGTTAAAAATCATGCTTCTCAACAACAAGGTGTTACATCAGAGTTAACTCCCTGGAAAAACTTTGTACTTGGTTTAAATATGAAACAGCAGTATCTGTTTCAGTTTTTTTCTGAAAAAGTCCATTTGTCTCAGTTTTCAGGAAAAAAATGTAAGAAAACAAAACAATGAGTATAGAAGTGAAGGGCTAAAGGACTTGAAAGGGGCGGTATTTCACCCGAGAACTTTTATTTAAAGTCAAGAAGACAAGTTTTACTTCTAGAGAAGATTGCTATGGTACCAACTGTACTTCTTACAGCAGTTTCTATGGAAACAGCTTTTGTACTTGTGAACACCAAAACCCATGTTTCATTAAACTGTAAGTTATTTAAAAGGGATAAGAATGTATAAAGTCTGGCTGAGCTTGCCTAGCCATTTAGTCAACCAGGTTAAGTCATGAATAAAATCAACAGTTTCAATGCAATACAAGCTTACGTACAAGTTCAAAATAAATGACCTACATTGACCTGCTTTGTAATGAGTGAAACTAAAAACTCAAACCTACACTTCAAACTTGTAGAAAGCTAATGATAAAAGTAACATCTTGAAAAAACTTCTTCGCAGTATTGAAAACTTTTTGAATGTCTAGTTGGTTCAATATTGTTAGAATACTGTTGATTCATCTGATTTTCTATTGGTCAATATTTTACAGAAAACATTTTCATTGGCTGATTGTACTAAAATCTAAAAAAAATACTAAAAATGGATGCTTAAGTGCACTGAAAAAATAAAAAATTAGAAAAAGTCACAAAGGACAAAAAATAAAACAAAATTCATCGGCTATTTCTAGGCGGGTTTTCTCCAGGTAGTTGTGTCAATCAAGTTATTATGAACATCAAACGTGTCGAAAAAAAGACGCACACATTAAAACTTACTGAATTTTCTTGATGAGGGTGATTGTTTGAACACATGTGTAGAAACTTCAAAAAGAACATTGTAATTCACTAACATTGCAAATGTGTCTAACATACACAACATAGAATAGCAGTACTTGCGACCCACATTCATTAGTATTTCTAGTACGGAATCTTCAAACCACCTTTTATTTGCTATCGTTTTAATTTAAGTTATATGAAACGTCAAATGACTATATGTCAATAATTGTCAATTTGGAACTTCGATACAGATTCATATATTTCATTTATTCGTAATGCTCACTTTTTCACGGTTACAAATCAGTGCTAAATGTCTTTCTTAAAATTACGATAGCACCTTTAAAGGGCAATATCAATTCACTATATGATATGCAGATTCCATGGCAATAAACATTTCTGTAAAGTTTCAGAGAAATCTGTCAATTAGTCATAGTGATGAGTTATGAAGATTTCCGTTTAATGAATATTTCAGTCTAAGTCAGTGACTTTCAAAGAGAATGAAGTTGGGCCCAGAAGTGTACAGTATCAGATTTATTTCAACTGTGTGAAGCAATCAATTAAACAGAACGGAAGCCACCTTGGGTTGAAATTAAATGTGACAGAGTGTAAATATACAGATCGCAGGTTGAACAATATCAACGGCTACTACAGCTATCATCGTTACAAAAACCTTTATGAAATCGACCTATAAAACAAACTTTATTTAGATTTTAACGATTGTCATACAAACTTTAAGAAAACATTTGCTTTGTCGCATCTTCTGGAAGCAAATAATTAGTACATGTACAAATATACAAAAGATGGTGATTGAAAGTTACTATGACTTGTGTACACTAATTCAAACCTCTGTGATGCATTGTGGGTAATACTATATTTACCTAAGGAAGTGGGAGGAGCCAAGATCAGGAATGTTGAGATGATCTGTTGAAGTTTTTCTTCTCTGTATCACAGTTGGATCAGGTCCTTAAAATACAATAGTTACGTACACAAAATTGGACATCCCTGTAACATCAATTGCATAGTAACAAAGTACCATAAGGTAAGACTACACGAAAGTCTCTGTGGGGTGTTTTATATTCCAAATGGGGGTGGAGGATTTATTTAGAGATGGGGCTTGTATTTCAGAACTTTTGCTGTTTACCTAATAGATTTAGATGTTCATGCTCTTGCCAATATTCAAATTTTAAGATATACAACGTTTAAAAAATATTTTCCAAAAATAAACAGCCAATACTTCAGAGTAAGATTATAACAGGGGCCGGAACCCATGACATCAGCGAGATGTTTCAATGTTTTACGAGTCAATTAGCTCAAACACTTGACCAGCAACTTGTATACAAGCAGAGATGGAATTATAATGAAGCTCTTTTTGTACATGTGTAACATTATTTTATTCACAATTTTACCTCCCCTATCTCTGTATGATTTCCCTGCTCTTATGAATGCAAATACACTTTTGATGAGAGTTTTAACAATAGTCCACCTTAGCACAGCCACTGGGTCTACACCTGTAAATAAAAACACATAAGCTCAAGTAAATCAATATACAGTCAACCTGTGATCAAAGACCACTGTATGCTTAAAGTGGTATTCCCTAAAATTTGGAGCGATTCAAATAACCTATAAACATTTTTATTCAAATAATTGAATGGATTGTAACATAACCTCAAAGTTTCCAGTCAAAATCAGATAAATTATTATAGATGGAAAGCAAGAACTTACCCATGAGTTCCCTTACAAAAGATAGACTACTGCTTTTCATGTTGGCTACAATGTCCATCCGTATCTGGTCACTGTTCTTCTCCCGGAAATCCTGAAGTTTATATAAATAGTTCATTTCTTGTTCACAGTTCATTTCCCATACAAAGTGTTTTTATTCCTTGTATATTAGTATTACACTGTATTGCATGAGTTAAATCGATTAAATCAAGAAGATTTGATGTTGGCATTTTTTATACAAGCAGACACACTAAATGCTTCATACATTTGAAACAACCTTTTTTTCTTTCAACTTTAAATCAAAATATAGGACAAACACCCATTGAACATAAACACTGAAAACTGCTTGCCACAAGGCACTATCAGAAACAGTTGAGCGCTTCAATACTAACCAGCAATACATGCGGCAGTCACAGTATACAACATTACCCATGTCATAAATGGAACCGTTCATTTTTATACAAGTCTACTTACCATCAATAACCCATACTGATTATTTTCTAGTAAACTTCCAACAGACACATTGTTCCAGTATATCTACACACTGTCTTCATTAACTACAGACTTGTGTCACAGGGTGACCTGAGCAGGACTCTAACCTATGACCCTTTGCTTACAGGGCAAATGATCTATCAACTAAGCTACAAGGCTGCCTACACATTCTCCCCCAATAGAGTGACATGCTTTCCCACTGATATGACACTTGTCCTACGAGTACTGTTATATTAGAAGATAACAGGCACAGTTCAACTTTTAAAACCTATCTGTATTTTCTGAAACCTTCCCAAATATATAACCTTACCAAGATAAAGTACTTTTGAAACGTACCTTAACTTGATATTTGACCTTGCCAGCATAATGTACGACTGCAAAAGCCATCTCTTTTGTCTGTGGTGCTTTATAGTAAACATTTCTATTTGCGTGGTGGTGATGGAACTTGGACAGTAATGTGTCATTACTGGCTCCCGGGAAACTGTAAGATACAATTTGTACATTTAAAAGCAAGCATGTCGTTTACAAGAAGCATGGTATCACTTCTGCTTAATTTGGTCCAAAGCTTATAGCGCAACAATGTAATGCGTAACAATCTCTGTAACACTCTAGTTACATTCAGTTAATACTACACATTGGCTTGAAAATACAGTGCAACCTCCCTGAAGTGAACACCCTTGGGAACACACAAGTATATTTGTTGTAGAGAGGTGTTGTTCTGGAGAGGCTGATTCTTTATAATTATAACTGATGCAACTGGAAAAAAATGTTTGTCTTTTAAGGGAGGTTGTTACTCTAGGGAGATGTCATTTGGGGAGGTTGGACTCCTAAACATTCAACTGCCACAGCAAAAAGTTTCAATTACATGTAATCTTTTAACAATAAAGTGAGCACCATGTTTCTCCACCAAAATGACCTCCATGTAACCAATCTTCTGTACTTACTTGCATTCCTCGTCGAGCAGTGAGAAGAGACCAACACTTTTCTTTGAGAACAACTCGAGACAACCTGTATTGTCTATGAACTCTATGTTTTTCCACTGTATACCTTCTTTCTTGTACTCCTCCTGAAATAATAATGCACCAACGAATTAGAAGAAAACTGTGCCATGCATGCAAATACATGTATATGGCATATGCTTATCGCTCCGATGCTGAAATAGATTGAAACTGTATCAAGTTTTGTTCGTTCCTACAAAATTACATTTTACCTGGACAGGTTCATTATCATCCATGAACCACAAGGGGCATAACTAAGAAGTGATATTTTGACACAACAGGGTTAACAAATAGTGCTCTCTTTTTCACTTCTCTTTATCATGAAATTTGCATCTTGAGCTCCAGTTGTAAATTTAGTGAAAATAATCCTACTATGTATTACATACTGAACAGTAAAACACTGTATGTCTGTATGTACACAATTAACAGTCATGATGCCAGGTGTCAATACCAATTAAAATTAGGCTTTACCTACGACAAATAAATGCACATGGAAAAGGTCTGAATGGATTCTTGTGATATAAATACTCCGATATCAACAAATGGGCAAGGTTATCGCATCATTGGTGTCATGCTAACTGAACCTACATTTGGATGCCATGTTGATAGCAAGTCAAAACAGGAACAGCCTAAGGCAAGTGGTCGCTAAATCACAGGTTCAACTGTATATAATTTCAACTCTTGCTGACAAAATTCTTAGCTGTTAGTCTAAACACTTTACCTGTTCAAACTTGAAGATGTGTTGATTGAAATAGTACTGTAGATGTTCATTTGCATAGTTGATACAGAACTGTTCAAAACTGTTCCATCTGAAGTCCTCAAAACCAAATATATCTAACACACCTATAGAATTACCCTGTAATATAAACATATACATCATTATATCAGGTTTTCAGTAAATCATAAAACTTGTATATCTTGCATATAAGTATGTTAGTCTTCGTTAGTTAGAAAATAATAGTTTTTCGTGATCACCGTTAGACAGCTGGCCGACTCATGAGCCATGAGTCTTAAAATGTTTGTGTATACTTGAGGCACTAGTTTATACACTTTAGCACATACTTCTGTTGTCTTCACTGAGAATTTAAACAGTCATAAAGAAAAATGACTTCCTTTTGCCTTGCCTTTTACTTTAAGGACATTAAATTTTATATCTCATTTTCAATTATGAAACAATCTATGACTGTCCTACATTGTTTGGTGAATCTTTGGAGTAATACAAGGAACATCTTAAATACAATCAAACTATCCTGTAAATAAACATCAGCTTTTAGAATCTTAATACGTGATCCTACTTCACAGGGTTGACTGTACTTTATTATTGTGAACTTCTTCTCAAAGTTAATCTTTAAAGTCCCAGGATCATATTTACAATTAGCTTTCATGAAAGAAATGACCTTTATTTGTACTAAAAACATTCCTAACTTTGCTTTTTCAATTGGTTAAGTACATAGTAGAAACATAGAACAGTATTTTTTTCTTCAGTGATATTGAAAAACTAAGAAAAGCTTTCTTACAACTCTTGTACTTGAAGAAATGACTTGGATATAAAAGAAAGGCATAATTATGTCAACCTTGTTTTTAGAGTGAACAGAACATGGTTATATCATTATACTATCAATAAATTTGTTTTTCTATAATATTATCAGTCAATTATAAGTGATCCTGGTACCGCCCTTTCCTGGTGTAACGAAGATAATATTGGTCCAAATGTTTTATATAAAATGCATAAAAAATAAACTGGATCAAATGGATTTCGAATCCTGGTGTTCAAGTGTTTTTTTCAGTCCGATTGACAAGTTTGTAAAATTTCACACCCATTTTAAATGATTCCAATCAAACCAAAATGCGACACGCCGACTGTGAAAAACGACTTCGGGGTCGGGGTGGGGGGGGTTTAGTGCTAAGGTGGATATACATACTGCTTACCTTGTTTGTTTAATACCAAAGGAACAACTTTGTTTTGTTTGAAAGTCGGTTAAAATGTTCACCTTTATTTGAATAACAAACCCATGACTACCAAACTACCATGCCTTTTAAAGCATGACTTTTAATTTAACTGTCAAGAAAACGACTTCTATTTGTGCAGAAGTAATTTGGGTTGAGCGTCAAGGACCCGGTAATGGGGAACCCAGATCGCTGAATCTTCCTTTCCATTTTACTGAGCATTGAATCTGGCAAGGACCCGGCCCGGGGTACTGATCAGTACAGTGGAAAGGGTTTAAAGGAAAAAGAAATTAAGCGTTGATATGTTTATTTTGTTTTCCTTTTCCTTTCATCTAAATGATATCGCTATGTATATTACGTTAGCGTCCGTGATAGCTATAACATGTATATATTGACGATTTACATGACAATCAGCAGGCCATCTTTGGGACTTGGTTATTGAACTCATGGATTTGAAAATCTTGGTCCCGGCACTTCGAATAATCGAGACTCGACTGTACTTTAATGTCTTCCTTTTCTGTTCACTTTTGTGCTTAAAACCAGGATTTTCCATTTCAAAAATTTATTACATTCTATGAAATCATGAAGGGTCTCTTAAACTTCCCAACCTTCAGAGACCTTTATAATGATATGTAACATCTATAAACTTTAATGGTTTGTTAGAATAAACAATACACACACCTTATTTGATTAAACTGTAGTACATCAATTATTTTGAAGAACAATTTCTCAACGAAAGTATGCTAATACACTTGAAAATACTGAAAGCTTTGTAAACATTTCTGATTTACATGCAAAGTCGACGGATTTTCAGGAAACATTTAAGCAGAATTCCACTTGTTTTGCTAACTGTTCATCTTAAAACCTATTTCCTGATACCTTAGCAATCAATGCAGATCATGATCAGAGTACACAAAAGTGAGACACTTATCATGATCTGAACTTTGTGCTGGTCAGACAATGAAGTTTTAGTGAGCATCCCTTTGCGCAAGTAATGGTTCAGTCCAAATTGATGAAGGACAAGTCCACAGGCACTTGCCCAGTTCTGTACCAAACCACAGTCACTTGCCCAGTTCTGTACTAAACCACAGGCACGTGCCCAGTTCTGTACTAAACCACAGGCACGTGCCCAGTTCTGTACTAAACCACTGGTACTTGTCCAGTTCTGTACTAAGCCACAGGCACTTGCCCAGCTCTGTACTTAACCACAGGCACTTGCCCAGTTCTTTAGTAAACCACAGGCACTTGTCCAGTTCTGTACTAAACCACAGGCACTTGTCAAGTTCTGTACTAAACCACAGGTACTTGTCCAGTTCTGTACTAAACCACAGGTACTTGTCCAGTTCTGTACTATACCACAGGTACTTGTCCAGTTCTGTACTAAACCACTTCTATAAATCCTATGCAAGCTTAATATCGTTATCAAAATTTCTCTGTTATTTTTACATTATTCTTTTCAAAACATTACCAACCAAATTTACACTGAAAACATAAGTGTTCATTAAGCACTGTAAGTAGGCATTGTGATTAAAATGATAATGTCTGTTCAAGCATTTTTTTATCTGCTACTAAATAATGATCTGGAGGTTTGAAGCGTAGTAATAAAGATAGCAGCCATAGAATGAGGAAGCTGAATGCAAGATAACTGTGGTGTACACTGGTCATGGTCTACACTGGTCATAGTGTACACTGATCATGGTGTACACTGGTCATAGTGCACACTGAGCATGGTCTACACTGATCATGGTCTACACTGAGCAAGGTCTGCACTGATCATGGTCTACACTGAGCAAGGTCTGCACTGATCATGGTCTACACTGAGCAAGGTCTGCACTGATCATAGTGCACACTGGCCATGGTATACACTGACCATGATACAGACTGAGCATGGTCTACACTGATCATAGTGCACACTGAGCATGGTCTACACTTAGCATGGTCTACACTGAGCATGGTCTACACTGAGCATGGTCTACACTGAGCAAGGTCTACACTGATCATAGTGCACACTGAGCATGGTCTACACTGACCATGATACACACTGAGCGTGGTCTACACTGATCATAGTGCACACTGAGCATGGTCTACACTGATCATGGTGTACTATCAGCATGGTCTAGACTTATCATGGTGTACACCGAGCAAGGTCTATACTGATCATGGTGCACTTAAAGCATGGTCTACATTGATCATAGTGCACACCTGAGCATGGTCTACACTGATCATGATGCACACTGAGCATGGTGTTCACTTAGCATGGTCTACACTGATTAGGGTGTACACTGATTGCATTCAAATGTAGCAAGCAGCTTCCTGGGAAGCAATGTACTGTTAGCTATCCAGATTTGCCAACCTGTGTTCATATACATGATGGAGGATGTTTTCTGATATAGCCACCATTCTGGCTGTTAAATGGCAAAAATGCTGTAGGAAAAACTTTTATTTCTTAACTTCCTTTTGTTGTAAATAAGTATCCTTGTAACATCAAAGTTTTATCACAAATTGCACAAACACCCATGCATGCACTACATGTATCTAAAGCATATACCTTCACTGACTAATAAATAACTCTTTTCATAGGTAGAATGGCTCTCAAATAAAGTATTGGTCAGTGTATTTCAGTTATTAAGAAAGCAACAAAAAGGAATTAATGGAGGTCAACTACCCTAAGAAAAGTTCAAAGAAAAGTTCAAAGAAAAGTCAATTCATCAATGGCTGTATAGATGGTATTATTTTTAATATATGCAAGCATCTATTTTTAATATAATTATGTTAAATCATTACAGTGTCTGTTAACTACATGTATAGCCTATGTGTATACACACAGTGCATGAGATGAATGAATACTAATTCTTAGCACAGTCTGATCATGATCTGCACCATGCCCTATTCAGTCAGTATATCTTCAGCAAGTACCTCTATTAACAACAATGGTACTGTCCAAATTAAGAGATGGACAAGTCCATTTTAGAAATTTAGTGGGTTATAGATTAAACTCTGTGTAAGGCATTTTATTTCTGATTTCTTGACCTAACAATGTTTAGCAAGCTAAAGCAATGTTAAAACAGGAGATTTAAGATTTAAATTCATTTAAAAAATACTGCAAAGAACTGGGAATGATATTTTAAACAGACCACAAATGAATCAAGGAAAAAGCTACTCATTTGAGATGGATTGTGTGAAAGAGTAGATGCAGACACACTAGGACCGTAGGAAGAAGGAATATTCAGTAAATCTTTCTTAAAAATAGCCTTTTTAACTACCTTATTGTCACAAAGTTTTTTTTTGGAATGAACTTATAGTCACAAGGCTATTTCATAATTAGCTTATATGTAGTCACAATGCTAGTTTCTAACTGACTTACAGTCACATGGCTATTTTTAACTAGCTAACGGTCACATGGCTATTTTTAACTAGCCGAAAGTCACAAGCCTATTTTTAACTAGCTTATAGTCAAAAGGCTATTTTTAACTAGCTAACGGTCACATGGCTATTTTTAACTAGCCGAAAGTCACAAGCCTATTTTTAACTAGCTTATAGTCAAATGGCTATTTTTAACTAGCTTACGGTCACATGGCTATTTTTAACTAGCTTATGGTCAAATGGCTATTTTTAACTAGCCGAAAGTCACATGGCTATTTTTAACTAGCTTATGGTCAAAAGGCTATTTTTAACTAGCTTATGGTCACATGGCTATTTTTAACTAGCTTATAGTCAAATGGCTATTTTTAACTAGCTTACGGTCACATGGCTATTTTTAACTAGCTTATAGTCAAAAGGCTATTTATTACTAGCTTATAGTCAAAAGACTATTTTCAACTAGTTAATGGTCACAAGCCTATTTTTAACAAGCTGAAGGTCACATGGCTATTTTTAACTAGCTTATAGTCACATGGCTATTTTTAACAAGCTGAAGGTCACATGGCTGTTTTTAACTAGCTTATAGTCACATGGCTATTTTTAACTAGCTTACAATCACAAGACTATTTTTAACTAGCTTATGGTCAAAAGGCTATTTTTAACTAGCTTATGGTCACATGGCTATTTTTAACTAGCTTATAGAAAATGGCTATTTTTAACTAGCTTACGGTCACATGGCTATTTTTAACTAGCTTACAGTCAAAAGGCTATTTATTACTAGCTTATAGTCAAAAGACTATTTTCAACTAGTTAATGGTCACAAGCCTATTTTTAACAAGCTGAAGGTCACATGGCTATTTTTAACTAGCTTATAGTCACATGGCTATTTTTAACAAGCTGAAGGTCACATGGCTGTTTTTAACTAGCTTATAGTCACATGGCTATTTTTAACTAGCTTACAATCACAAGACTATTTTTAACTAGTTGAAGGTCACATGGCTTTTTTTAACTTGCTTATAGTCACATGGCTATTTTTAACTAGCCTACAGTCACATGGCTATTTTTAACTAGCTTAAAGTCAAATGGCTATTTTTAACTAGCTTACGGTCACAAGGCTATTTTTTAACTAGCTGAAGGTCACATGGCTATTTTAACTAGCTTATAGTCACATGGCTATTTTTAATTAGCTTTTAGTCACATGGCTATTTTTTCACTAGCTTATAGTCAAATGGTTATTTTTAACTAGCTTATAAGTCACAAGGCTATTTTCAACTAGCTGAAGGTCACATGGCTATCTTTAATTAGTTTATAGTCACATGGCTATTTTTAATTAGCCTATGGTCACATGGCTTTTTTTTAACTTGCTTATAGTCACATGGCTATTTTTAACTAGCTTATAGTCACATGGCTATCTTTAACTAGTTTACAGTCATATGGCTATTTTTAATTAGCCTATGGTCACAAAGCTAATTTTAACTAGCTTATAGTCACATGGCTATATTCAGTAACTTATAGTCAAAAGGCTATTTTTAACTAGCTGAAGGTCACATGGCTATTTTTTAACTAGCTCATAGTCACATGGCTATTTTTAACTAGCTTTTGGTCACATCGCTATATACAACTAGCTTACAGTCACAATGCTTTTTTTAACTAGCCTACAGTCACATGGCTATTTTTAACTAGCTTTTGGTCACATCGCTATATTCAACTAGTTTATAGTCACAAGGCTATTTTCTAACTTGCTTATAGTTGAAAGGCCACTTTTTAAAACCAAGATACACTGTTTGGGTCACAACTACGTTCTACATTCCACCTATGACTGGAACTTCTCAGATGTACTAAATGCATTAATCTTAACAGTTTTATAATTATTATCACAGAAAAGGTTCAACAGAGAATTGTAAGCTTTAAAGGTCCCATTGATTGAAAAATTTTCTTTTAACCATTTGAATATTATTCGTCAACAAATGCAAATTTGGTAATTTTCAACGAAAAAATAGGGCCGCGTAAGCCCATAAAGTTCTGAAAAACACATCTCTAAAGTGACGAATGACAAGAACTAAACCTGGAGTGACGTCATATGCAGTACACTGGTTGCGGATAACAGGTACTCTAACAGACAACGACGATAATTTCATCTTATTAGGCATCTTCAGAGAGAAGAGATGAGGATATTTTGAGCCCATAACGTACAGAACGAAGTCCGTGTAATGTTATAAAATTATTTGATTAAAGTATAAAAAAACAGCAGTTATGTCAGTTTTTTTATATGCCAAGTAACACCAAATTCTGTTTCTGTTTGTTTCTATCAAAATGAAATCTATGTTTCATTCTTAAATGTGTAAGAAAAGTACCATGTAAATGTATCGAAACACGATCTAAATGTACGATGAGTTCGTGACTTACAAACTATACAAATATTGACGATATTATTTCCATTGAAGATGAAAATGTGAACACAAATGCCCGATCTAATTACAATATCTAAAATGATGAGCTTGATTTTTCATGACACGTTTTCTTGTGGGTAGTTAAAGAATTAGATTTACAATTGAATTAAGAATGTAAATCAAAATAGTTTACACTATTTTGTTAGTTAAAAAAACAATTCTGGCGCACGCAAATCTATTTGAAAACTCATTATAATTAAAATCACAATATCTACCTAAATACGTGTCAAATTTCACTTTAAGAAAATATTTCATTCGGTACATAAAATGTGTCATGGGCAATTAAAAAGATATACTTTCTAACATTTATAGGGTTTCTGGAAACTTTCTTTTGCTGAATTGCTTTTTACCAAGTTGTATATATTTATGTTTTCAAGATTAAAACTTGAAAACATAAATAATGGTTTCATAATTTTAATTGGGCACTTTGCATGTTAATAAACTACATTGTTGTTTTTTTGTTGTTGTATATTGCTGTGTAATTATCAAATGCAATTGACCAGTGTTCAATATGTAATAATGTGTGACCAGTTAGATTGCTGGCAGTGGGGGGGCCAACTTAACAACAAATCATATCGCATCCTTTGTTGTGACTTATGCCCTTGGGCTAGATTAACTGTAATTCCTTCAAAGGTTAGATCTACGCTAATTATTTACCATGGCGACGTTGTTAAACGACGAGATATTGTTAAGGATTTGAAACTTTTATGGTTACTGGGTGTTCCGCCACATGTAAGTTAAACCTCTAGTAGAGTAACTGTTTTATTCTATATAGGGCCTTTGTTCTACATTATTTTATTTAAATGATTTTGAATATAAATGCCAGCTTTTTTATAAAGACTAGATCTTAAAAACATGTGTCTTAAATAATCTCATACTATTTTGTAATAAAATACATTTTGTTACAAAAGTTTCAACCTAATATCCTCGTATATGATGTAATTCGGGCATGATTTAAATTATACAAGTAAAGTTGCACTTGGGGAAATCTGGATTGGAAAAGTTTGTAACAAACAAAGTCTTAAACTTATTCCTAAAGAAAATAATTAAATTGAATAGATCGAGATCATTCTACAAAGGCCGAATTTAAAATACATTTTCTAGTCTTTTCTTGTCGTGCATGGCGTACAACGCTTGGGATCTTCACGCAGTTGCTAATCTAGAATTTTGCAAAACGTTGTCATACAGTCACGTAAGTTATTCGACCCGAAAAGTTATATATTAAACACCCGGGCCTAACATGTAATATATATTCAAGCGTTTATATATGCTTGATAGTGGGGGGGGGTGTTTTATAAGAATGACTTTCCAGGGCCCAAACTTCATGCGACATGAATTCCACCATTGTCTTAGTCACTGATTTTTTATATTAGAGTCCCAAGGTTACTGGTGTAGGCATTCTCTCACTCCATTTGTTGCGCATCCACCCAGAACACACCAAGCGTCTCCCATTTACAAAAATAATATAAATTGGAAGTTAATCGTGTTTTTACACGGAGTTTTGTGTGCTCGTTTACTATAATCAAGGCAACGGATCTTTCTAGTAGTGCATAAGTGACGTCACAGGGAAACATTGCCGATATTTTACGTAAGTCGCGGATCGTAATATTTGCATTTCGGTGAAATACCGGCCAATTTGTATTGATGATTTATGTCCCAATAAACACGTTTCTTGTCGAAAATTTCCGCCCAACTTGGTTCAGTGCACTTAATTAACAAATGGCTTACAAAATATTAACAGGTGAAATTTTCAATCAATGGGACCTTTAAGGTATTGTTGAATCATGTGGACTGCTGAGAAATCATTCTCACTTACTATACACTGTTTTGAGAACATACTTCTAAATTGAAATGACAAGACTAGTCATATGTACCACTGGTTAGTTTCTGTCACACGTACAACTCTGTTACAGTATTATTCTTAAAAACTAGTTAAAGTCGAAAAATATTGGATTATTTCTAACCAAATCAACTCACTTCAAAATAAAGCTGTTAAGCGGTCACAATGCTTCCAGTACATACAATACAAACATAAGTTCAAGGTCATAGTTTCTAACAGTATCTAAAATACTAGACAGAATTTACACACATTTGGAAGACTATACAAATATTAGATAGTCTGGGAACAAACACATGGCAAACCCCTCTATATAAATATGGGATAGACTTGGAAAAAATAACTGACAAGTCCTATACAAATATGGGACAGATCCATTACAAAATACAGGATAGACCGTGTAGAAATATGGGATAAACAGTGTATGTACAAACTATTGAATATTTAGAGGGGCAATAAGGGATCTGACTGGCTACAAAAACATCATGAAACTCTGTCGTACTTCAAAGAATCAGTTCCAGTAAATGATATGTTATTTAACCCTGACCCCTGAATTTCTGAAACAGACTTGCCTATCTTTTTGTTTGGACAGCACCATTGACTTTTCAAAGAGGGGTGCACACAGATGTGCAGGCTGATCATGATCTACACTGCTTGCAAAAGGCAGAATGTAAAGTGTTATATCACAAAAGCATGTACACTGAAAAAACAATTAAAATTTATCAAATATTTTAATGTAATAAATATTTTGGCAAAAACAGAACAATGGATAAATATCTGTTGTTGCATAAATCAGTTAGCAGACTTCGAAATTATTACTGACGTACATGTGTGAAATTAAAATAATCCCCAAATTCAAGCACTGTAATTTTTTTGTTCAAACATCTGAAAGTTACCCGGATTTGTTTTTCCCATTTTACAGCCTGCAACATTGACAGATGCATTTTTTGTGTGTAAACACTCAAATATAAGTTGAACATTTACAACCTGTTACATGTCAAACTGATTCAGTGAAGTACTGGACAAGCTTGGTACGATAAAAGACAAGACTAGCTCCGAGCTAAAGGCAGGCAAGCTAAGGTAAAAGCAACCACCAGTTTTGTAAATAAGTACCGTGTGTCTAACGTAATTTATATCTGGACTATCATCAGCCTAGTATAAAAACATAAATAATATTTTTAATAAACAATTCGAACCATAATAAATATCTCAATTCTATAGCTACATCGCTCAAAATCTACTGTTCATTATAATGGCCCTTCTGTTATTAATATTAAGCTAAGTCTTTTTCATGTTTGCCACATTCATTAATTCTATTCAATTCGAAAATGCAACCATAATATTTGCTTTATCATTGGTCCGAATAATTTATTATTCACAGGTATGAAAGAGTTAATACAGACCAAATCATTTTTTGACTGTAAAACAGAGAGTCTGCCACAAACTTTATATAATAATAAAACTTTAAAATTAATTTTGAAAATTAAGAAATAAATTCCATAAAATACTTTCTGTAATGGCTAAATAATATCTATGCTACATAATCTGCCAAAGCGGTGGGTGCACCTATGCAAACATTCACATTAATGCAATGTGTACGGGCAGCAACATGCGGCTGACATTTCCTGGCTATTGATTTATTATGCTAAATTTATAACATAAACATTGTGAGGGGGTGGAAGGGCTGCTTGTTAAAGCCATTCTACTATATGGCTGCAATGGGAGTACAAGTAAGTATAGATTCTACTTAAAGATTAATTGGGAAATTCAAAACTTTCATATCTAACTCCTTCTACATATCAAACAGCTTCTTACTGATAGATATTCGGCTAATAATCTAATATATAAATAACTAATAAACACTTGAAAAGATAATTTGTCTTAGATTTCCATTAAGTTATGATGTTATTGCATTGAACATTATTTCAGAATAATCTAAACTCAACAAGGACATTTAATTTTCAATTGGCTGATATCTTAATGCATTGTTTAACATTTTTGTTTTAAGTGTTCAAATGTTCGGTATTTTTACCTGGTGCTCACTGTTGTGTCGTTTTGCCAGCAAAGCTTGGTTCACTTTAAGAACAATCCAGTCAAATAACGCCCCATACAAGCACTTTGCCATGGCATCTCGAGTTGCAACAGCCTAGATGTAAGTAAATCATTTAAATTACTCCAATAAAAACAATGAATAAAGTACTATAAATGTACTTATTTTAGTGACGAAAATGTATAACCAGAAATTCATGAATTAAGACGATGTTTTGCATGAAGAAGAACTAGAATAGCGTAACAATAACCTGTTCTTACACGTTCTTATAAAGTACATGCATAATGTTCAGCAGTACAGAAATTTTCACGTTTATTCGTTCAGTTAGTGACTCAAGTTTCTTCCCCGTTTAAGATATTTTAATAGTACCATTTTGTTGAAAAGCACAAACAAACTGTTAGAAGAAAACAATTTATGTAATTTAGATCTTTAAAAAAATCAACTTTCACGCTTAAATGTAAAATCAAGGGAGTAACGAACATGTTCCATGCGATGTGTCATGACCACAGTTTCATCTCCTGCCACAGTCTTCTTCTGCGTGAGTGCTTCCACCAGAGTGCGTTCTTTCACCATGAGTAACTTGGAGATTATCGTAATTGTCTCAGGATTGGTTATAGTCACAGACTCGTCATGGTGTTGATCACCTTTCTACAAAACAAAATTTACACTAGTTTAAAGCTATGCATCTCATATATGTCAGGACTTCCCCCCCAAACCCACCACAAAAGCTGTATGGTAATAGAGTACCAAACCATAACTTCAATTCATTTGAACTTCAAAGTCTAATAGCCTCGGTCAACTTCCATCTGTATATGATTTACAGCATGGCAGCAATAAAATCTTTGTAAAACACAAATGCCACCTTGCAGTACAAGAAATTACTGATGATCTAGTGAACCAGTAGTCATTAGCAATCAATAGGGGTCATCAAATTCTCATAAAAAATAATCCTAGCCAGATTGAAGACTTCATGTCAAAGCCTTGTCCAGCAGAAACAGTTTTTAAATGCAAGGTCAAATCAATAGAGTTCACCTACTGTCTATGACCAATATCCCTACCAAGCTTGACCAATGTCCCTACCAAGCTTGACCAATGTCCCTACCAAGTTTGACCAATGTCCCTACCAAGTTTGACCAATGTCCCTACCAAGCTTGACCAATGTCCCTACCAAGCTTGACCAATGTCCCTACCAAGCTTGACCAATGTCCCTACCAAGCTTGACCAATGTCCCTACCAAGCTTGACCAATGTCCCTACCAAGCTTGACCAATGTCCCTACCAAGCTGACCAATGTCCCTACCAAGCGACCAATGTCCCTACCAAGCTTGTCACCAGACCAATGTCCCTACCAAGCTTGACCAATGTCCCTACCAAGCTTGACCAATGTCCCTACCAAGCTTGACCAATGTCCCTACCAAGCTTGACCAATGTCCCTACCAAGCTTGACCAATGTCCCTACCAAGCTTGACCAAGTCCCTACCAAGCTACAATGTCCCTACCAAGTTTGACCAATGTCCCTACCAAGTTTGACCAATGTCCCTACCAAGTTTGACCAATGTCCCTACCAAGCTTGACCAATGTCCCAACCAAATTTGAGACTTCTGATCTAGATCTGCACTAGTCCCAAGTCAGAACCACTCGCAGCCAACATGTCAAGAGTTAATTATCTCCTTTCTCAGTTCAGTTTCCCAAGCTTCAAGTTTCAGATTTGTTGCACCAGAGTTTTACACTTTAAATATCTAATACTCAAATTTTTCTACATTTTTTCAACTCCACACAAGCAACAGACTTTCATAATTACCAGCAAATTTAAGCAAACAAACACCTAAGACATTTATATAATAAATGATGGCCCCTATATATTTATGTAACAAACGACTGTAAGGCATTTCAGCACTTGATCTATAAGAAATTTAGCATCTTTCAAATGATTGTTGCATATTTTACAAATGTGTCTTTAATTGTTCAAAGTGCTTCAATATGACACAGCCATGCACTCTAACATTTTAATGTATACACATCAAATGTTTGCATATGTTGAAGTGTGTACACTTTAACAAAGAAACTTCATTTACCTTTTTAAAGGCGACATTTCCAAGATGAAGCACAGCTGACAGCACTCCAAATATTCTAAAAATAGACATAAAGATTATCTATAGCACAGAAAAATAGTAACATAATACAATAAACTCACAAATAAAACAATGATGATGGTTTTATTATGGCAACAAATTGACATAATTGAGGCCTGCAAGATGGGAGTACAAACAAACCATGCCCAACAGTGGGGAAAAAAAATATCTAAAATAAATCTTATTTCTAAAGTGTCAGAGATACTGTAACGGCTATGGCAGGTACTTGTATGTTTAGTAAAGCAATTTGAATCCGTCAACATTAAAGGTATACATCAGCTGTTAAAACTTCCTCCACAGTAGAAATGTACAGTTTAACTAAAGAAACTGTGATTATTGGATTACCTTTTCTGTGTAACCTGTGAGAATGCAACCATCTCCATGGACTGTTTGAGACGAGAGAACTCATTGGCTTCATCCAGGTCATCCACATTGTAACAATCACTCTGAAATATAGAAATGAGCTTTGCTGATCCTTGTTTGTAACTGTAACACACAGATAAATCTGTTACTTTACAATGGAAAGGCCCATACAAGATGTATTCTGCTTTTGTAATTTATACTATCATTATAACCTCACCCAGTGGTGAAGCTATGACTGCAAGTGCACAGCCTGTTTGGGATTCATACTGTTTATAATGTGCATGACTATCAGCATATTTCTTTCTGTTAACAGGATATTTCTCCTTGTATGAATTTATATTTAACAGGATATTTCTCACTATATGAAACAATATTTAACAGGATATTCCTCCCTGTATGAATCAATATTTAACAGGACATTCCTTCCTATATGAAACAATATTTAACAGTAAATTTTTGCTATATGAAACAATATTTAACAGGATATCCTTCATATATGAAACAATATTTAACAGGATATTCCTCCATATATGAAACAATATTTAACAGGATATTTCTTCCTATATGGAATAATATTAAACAGGATATTTCTCCCTGTATGAAACAGTATTTAACAACTTGTTGTGGTAAGATTTTATGAGAAACTATGCAGTACAAGTATTTTGAGGTCACAAAAACAACAAATGCCAATTTAATGTTTTTTTCAGATGGTACAGTGCAGATAAAATAACTTAATTTTACTGCAAATAAATTCACCAATATATTACAACATATGGCACTACAAAATAAGACTATAACTTTCAATCTTGACACCATGACATTTACATTTGACACTAAGAACATATGCTTGTTGCTTTTCTTATACTTTTAGTGCATTCCTGATACATAGATTTTTCAGAGTTTGTATAATAAATATAAGATGATCCGGAATGAAAGTTTCAAAGGCAGACCATGCTGTGAAAGGAAACATTCTAGTAATGATTCTACCCAACAACTTATTTGTTCAGAAGTACAAATGGATGGAGCACAAGAAACAAGAATGTGCAGTCACACCAAACAAGAACCATGAAGTACTTTTCAAATACACCTTGAAGTGATGGAGCTGGAAGAGTGTGGGGTTGGTGTGGTAGGGGGATAATACAAGGCTGGTCTGAACATGGGTCTGGGTTACAGCTTAGAGTCATAGTTTACACAAAGTCTTCAAGACACATGTAAAACACACATGCACTGACTGTTGACATTTGACCCACTCCATGTGACTATAACAATAAGGACCCTTTATCTTATAACTTGAACTTTCCATATAAACCGACTAGAAACTATTTTAATGCTCAAGGTCACCATGACACTGACTTTCGACTTAAAAACTTCAGGATACATAGGGGTCTTTGAATGGTCATAAGCACCACAGGTCAAAGTGTTTTATAACAGATATTTGGACACCGATAGTAGTACTGAAAATAACGGTGACCTTGACCTTTGACTTACTGCATTCATCACAGCTCAGGACCAAAATCTAGGCCCAAGTGTTACAACTGATTGAACTACATTAGTGAAACACCATACTCACTCTTCCGAAAAGAAGGATAAAAGTAAAGCACCAAATAAACAATTTAGAAGATAGAATGCAGAACTTACTTTGGCTTTTACCCTCAGACTCATTCTTCTTTCAAAAGAGAACGACCAGACAGACAGTTATGGGTGGTAGACTGTTTATTGTTTCTTATCAGGGGAGAAAAACACAATTCATCTGCAATAACTTTTAATTTTCTGTCTTAAATCTGATTACACAAATACCTGACTCAGGTAGAAGTAATCCTCTGGTTTACCAAGACGAAGTTTTTCTCTCTCTAAAGGTTCTGCCCCTTGTAGCAGATAGTAGAACACATGGTAATTTCTGTAAATACAAGGTAACAACTGTAATATGCTTAACTAATTGGAAAATTACAAAATTGACTAATTGAAAATACTAACAAGTTGTACAGGACTTTTTTTTTTTTTTTTTTTTTTTTTTTTTTTTTAAAAAAATATTATTTTTTTTTTTTTTTTTTTTTTTTAATATTAATAAAAATAAAAATTTTTTTTTTTTTTTTTTTTTTTTATTTTTATTTAATATTTTTTTTTTTTTTTTTTTTTTTTTTTAATTATAAATAATTTTTTTTTTTTTTTTTTTTTTTTTTTAAAAAAAAAAAAAAAAAAATATTTTTTTTTTTTTTTTTTTTTTTAAAAAATTTTTTTTTTTTTTTTTTTTTTTTAAAAATTTTCTAGACTTTTCTTTCCTCCCAACGTGTTATTTTATTGTGTATACGACTACCTAGAGGCAAATTTACCTTTCATTACTGGCTTGCGAGACGATTCTCGACTTCTCCAGCAGGTATTTCTCCACAATAGCACTGCAAAATATCAGGATAAAAAACGGTCACGTCAATATTCGTCAGGCGTTTATGACATTTACAAATGATTTCTCAATTACCCGCATTTCTACATTTCAATTTTTTTGATACATTACAAACACTGCAGTCAAATGTAATGAGAATACTTTGATTTTTTTGCCCATCAGACCACAATGCAATTTCAGGAAAAAAATTTTTTTTTTATTATTTTTTTTTAAAAGGCAAAAATCTTGACAAAAACACTAATTCCAATGTTCCAATTTTTTAACTTTTAATTTTTCATGTATTAACATCAGTTTACAAAAATAAACCTGACTCAGGTAGAAGTAATCCTCTGGCCTTTTTCAATGTATCAAGACATTTATATTCATCTCTTTAAAGGTTCTGCCCCTTGTAGAGATAGGTAGGTAAGAGTCATGAGTATTTTTTTATTTCTAGTAAATACAAGGTAACAACTGTAATATGCTTAACTAATTGGAAAATTACAAAATTGACTAATTGAAAATACTAACAAGTTGTACAGGACTTTTTTTCACTGTACAAGTGTTTGCATTCTTCATGAAAGTGATACAGTTCTGTTAGGATTCTTTTAACCTATTAGTCATCACAAATATAGTAAACTTCTGTTTCAGTGATGTTGTTTAACGATATACAGGTATATTAAGGTCTTCTTGATCAATTGTAAGAAATATAAACAATTTCATTATTCCATTAGTTTCATGAAAGAACTGCAAACAACAGCATCATGCTTTTCCTTTTACTATGGCAAAACCATGTTCATTTTTGGTCATCAACTGCGAAGATATCCTAGACTTTTCTTTCCTCCCAACGTGTTATTTTATTGTGTATAAATACTATGACCAATTACAACTAGAGTGCAAGAGTTTACCTTTCATTACTGGCTATATTGAGTTACTTAACTTTTCCGAAAATATGTCTTGATCAGTAAGCAACACTAATATTGTGATACCAAAACAACGCACTATCTCCATCAGGTATTTCTCCACTAATATCTGCTCACACTTGCAACAATATCCAATAGATATTTTTTTTAAAAATAAAAAAAAAAAAAAAAAAAAAAAAAAAAAAAAAAAATTTTTAAAAAAAAAAAAACTCTAACACAAAATTGGGTTTTTGGGGAAAAATGTTTTTTGAATTTTTTTTATTTACAGTAAAACTTGGAACAAATGCACACGCTCAATATTTTTTTTTTTTTTTTTTTTTTTTTTTTTTTTTTTTTTTTTTTTTTTTTTTTTTTTTTTTTTTTTTTTTTTTTTTTTTTTTTTTTTTTTTTTTTTTTTTTTTTTTTTTTTTTTTTTTTGATTTTAAATTTTTTTAAATTTTTTTTTTAATTTTTGAGTGATCGTCATTTATAATAAGTAAATGAGGTTTTAGTTGAAATTTAGGTTTTGTTTAGGGGGGGGGGGGGGGGGGGGTCCTTTCTGTTTTCATTTCAGAAGGCCATGTTTAAACTTAGTCATATGACATTTGGGTTCCTTTTTTAAAAAAAATTTTTTTTTTTTTTTTAATTTCCAATTTCGCCCCGGGGGGAGGGTGGGACCCCCGACAAAAACAGAATCACAAATGATTTCTCAATTACCCGCATTTCTACATTTCAATTTTTTTGATACATTACAAACACTGCAGTCAAATGTAATGAGAATACTTTGATTTTTTTGCCCATCAGACCACAATGCAATTTACAGCTTTCCAGGCTTACACTGTGGGGGGGGGGGGGGGGGGGGGGGGGGGGGGGGGGGGGGGGGGGGGAAGAAAATAAAAAAAAAAAAAATTAACGTTTTCAAAAAAACATCTTACATTTACAAATGTTCAGCACCTTTTCAAGAAATTTATCCGGAGGAAATTGGATTGAATTTTCTAGAAATAAGCAAAAAACTCCTGACTCTTGCCAACCAATCACTAATAAAAAAAAAAAAAAAAAAGGGGAAAAAAATTTTTTTTTTATTTCCAAAAATAAAAAAAAATTAAATTTGGTGGGTTATTAGATGTATTGAAAAAAGCGTTCAGCGGGGGGGGGGGGGGGCCCCCCCCCCCCCCCGTTTGGGGTGTCAATGTACTCATATTATTTTGTTCAACAATGTACTCTTATGTTTTAAACATGTATTAACATCACTTTCAAACAAAAAAGTTGGAAGTTGGGGGGGGGGGGGGGGGGTGGGGTGTTTGGGGGGGGGGGGGGGGGGGGGGGGGGTGGGGGGGGGGGGGGGGGTGTGGGGTTTTTTTGTGGGGGGGGGGGGGGGGGGGGGGGGGGGGGGGGGGGGGGGGGGGGGGGGGGGGGGGGTTTTTTTTTTTTTTTTGGGGGGTTTTTTTTTTTTTTTTTTTTTTTTTTTTTTTTTTTTAATGGGTTTTTTTTTTTTTTTTTGGTGGGTGGTTTTCAACCATTTTTTACAGTGTACTATTGAGATCACGGATACGGGTACCGGTGTTAATTACCAGGTACAATAATGTTACACAATGCACAAAATATTAAAAGGTACAGTTAAAAAACATCACAACATAACTTTCTACGACCATGTCATGAATGTATAGAACTGGTTTCTTACCCATGAACCATTCCATTTTCTTTGTAATTGACTTGTATAAATTTTCCAAATCGGCTTGAGTTGTTGTTGTGTACTGTCTTTGCATTACCAAAGGCCTGAAATGAGAATACATCAGATATAGTACCATGCACTGTTTCATTCTGCTGACAATTTTTGAAACTTCTTGAAATTTACCATCTTTGCTACATTTTACAACTACAGGCCACACAGTCTGTGCCCAATGTAAAAGAAAAAGTTATACAGACAATTTCAAAATTCTTTCATCACTACTGACAAACTGGAATTATCTACATATGCTCTTGGATAATATGTTAAGTACATTATTTAGTACAGCTGTCTCATTTCTATTCAACCTTATCATAGACTGTTCAATCACTTTTCTACATTAATTACATCTACCAGCCTGGAAATTTCAGGTTAGACAGGAGTAAATTATTAAAGATCCCACCAATACCAGGTTAAACTGGAGGAAATCAATTCAAGGTTAAACAGGACTTAATCAGTAAAGTTGTCTTCCAAAATGTACTTTGAAAGACTTCTTTTCTATAAATTCAACCCGAATCTCTCCCATTCATTGTTTGTACTGAATACAGAACACGCAGCAAACTACTCAAATTTTAAATGGTTTCCCAGCCTTATTGCATATGTTTCTATTTTCCTTAAAACCAGGTAGAAATTTATCAAGCAATTTCAATAAAATTACAATAAATTTTAATATCATTCAACTTGAAATTTATATAAATTTTGTAAATAGTCAATTAGGTAACTAAAATCCTACTGGCTTCAACATGATATTAACTGTGTGTATTCAAACAAGGCAACTGACAAACTTTCACACATGAACAAAGCTATGATGTTGGTGCAAGCTGTTATTGATGGGGAAATTACATGATGCTATCCCACAAGCAAGAAGACAGTATATGACAACTTCTCCACATGAGACTTGAATTGCAATATTTATATCCCCATATTACATAGTCGTATTCAAAAAATATAATAAGGCTATTGTAACTTGACTCAATATGATGTCACAGCTATATGGCTGCAATACTGTAATTATGTGGTCATGATGCGGTCAGAACAGTCATGTCTACACTCCATCACACAGCTAGTGACCACAACAACAGTGCATACTTTGTGACTAAGAATACAAAATCATATAAATTTATCTCTGTTATTAAAAGACCCTTAACCATGATAAATAAATTTCAATCTGCTAAAGAATTCAAATGCACAATAAAATTATAAATTTTAATTTCAACATATTGAAATATTACAAAAACCACAGTCTGCTGAGGAATACAATCAGTAGAAAAAATACGTCTGCTAAACAGTTATTGCATTACAGGGAACCTTTTTTCTGGCTTTCAAAGACTGAATGCATTTATGAGAAGATAATCTGCTAAATTAAGCAGAGAGAAGGTAAACACTTTGCTGAATTCACCTTCATCAAGATCTGTCTATTTCCAACATAGAAACCACCTGTTCCCTACAATCACTCTACAGAATCAAATTTAGTGGTAATTAACCTTACTATGAAATATGTATATACAATTTAGTTGATAATTATAAAAATAACAGAGTATAACAAGAATAACACAGTACAACAGATGAAAAGATCAAACAAACTGGGGCACAGGTAATACAAACTTGCTCGCCTCTGCCTATTAAAATTGCTCTATCATTTTGTAAACAAAGGCAGGAGGTTTTGTTTAATGAAAGTTCTCAAGAAAAAATTCACAATTATTCCTTCAATGTAAAGCAAGCTTCTGTGACTTTGAAAATCTATGATGATGCATAGTTCATTCTGGAAAATGGAAAACATATATTGTTTTATTTCATATAGTAGAGACCCTTGACATTTGACCTAACAACAGTAGCAGTACTGCTACAACACTTGACAACAGGGCCTTTTAATCAAATGATAGTTTTATTGACCTGGTGACTTTAACATTGAAACAAGTGGGACAAGTGGGGTGAGGATGGGGTTTCAAAACTTAATTCTCTCTTTTTTTCAAAGGCCTTTCGTAAATAAAACCTGCAACATCTCCAGCAACACAGGTGGTGTACACAGATGCTTGGGGTCTGGACCTCACCCCCTTAGGCCTGACCCTCGCACCTGCTCACTGCAGTATCTTTAAATACATCCTACAACTGCATGTAAGCTAACCAATTACAGATGCAATTCCTTATTCTACTTACCTACTGATCTCATGTTTATGGTGACAATGTATATAAATACAAGATTTGAAACAAATTGATTTCCTCTATCACATCTCACCTATACTGTTTATGTCATTTTCTGCTTTAAAATCTACCGCTATAGCCATTCACACAAGACAAAATCCTCGCTGTAAACGTAATGGTACCCCACGCACACTATTTCATATACTGCGATGCGGGAAACCTATGTTTTTCCTCGAAATTCTTTTAATTCAACCGAATTCGATGCAGTTTGGGGTGGGATTTTATTCAGAAAAGTGTTTTGCATTGGAAAAACCAGTTAGTTATTTCTTACTTACACACATGCCTTAAATATGCGATTGCAGTTTTCAGTTGTTTCAAATCTTGTATTTATATACGTTCCGTACAACATGGGACAAGAATAGATTGGGTCTCGAGTCCATACCACAAGCATCTGTGGCGGTGTACACCCTTACATGACACCATTTCCACTGCATATGATAAGCTAACAGTACTCATATTTACTTTACACAAACCCCTGGAATGTTGAAAATGTGTTAAATAGCTCTCTAATTAATAGTTACTTTAAATTGGGTCACTACTTGTCATATATTTACAACTAAACCACTGACACAATAGATGTGTCACTGTCAACAAAAAAACACTTAGGCTGAGAACTGTATATACATGACCCACTACAGTACGTCAATCTACAAACAATAAAGTTGGAACCATTTTATTCAGGACTGGTGTAAATATTTAGATCTTGTGATCAAGTCCTTACAGAAAGTTGTAATCATGTAACAGGCAAATACAAACCATCTTATCGCCTTACCCAGCTAAATTTCTAAAATGTACCATATATCGGTCAAAAAGGGCACCTGTTGATAATTTACAGACTGAATAGCTTACACTGTAGATCATGATCACACTGCAGCCAATCATGGTCTATGATAGTCCAATAGGCAATATCACTTACTGCCAGCAGGGTACGACTTAAAAAATATATTTTGTAGTTGGAAACCGTTCTACCAGGAAATGTTGCTTCAAAACTGACAGAACAAGGGTAGAAATCTGATAAAATATACTTTCTCAGTGGAGCTTTTCTCTAAGATTTAGATAGATACCACTGATAGATTTACTGGTATGTGATGAGGTGTTGCTACACATTATACAAAGGATAGAAGAATATAACTTTACTTTATCCAAACTTTTCAAATAGTGCCTCAACTTGCATCAAATTCAGTAAAGAGTTAATACGCAACTTAATACTTCTGTACCATTGAGGACTTTAGTGAGGTTTAAAACCAATCAGATGAGTGGCTAATGGAATGTGTGCATTATGCTTGCATGCAAAACTTTAACAAAAGTTTTTCTGACTCAAACGTTGTCTATTATTTGCGTTTAAAAGACCACTTGGAAATGAGTCAGAAACAGTTTTGTTTAAATTGTGGCCAATTTCTAATTTGAAGTTTATTGTTCTTTTTAATACAGAAACTAAAGTCATTTGAATGAAATCTCTACTTCCTTCTGACATAAAATATATTACATTTAGGACCCATCATTTTATAAATTATCTTGACAACCAGCACACAAATTGGAGGAAACTTGCAACAAGTCACAAGAAATGGTTTGCCCTCAATTAAATACTAAAAAGACATTTAATTAACACTAAGTCTCGTTAATGCTTGAATGCAATTTTGAATGAATATTACAACATTAAAAATTTTCTTCGAAGAATATCTCAGCTTGAAAGTCTGAAAATATTGGTGCATATTCGGACAATACAAATGGCCACAGACAAACTTTCTACAATTACATATTGTATCAAAAAGCTTAAAATTTGTACAACTAGTTTTTGTTGTAGACAAAACAGTCAAAAAGATTATGAACCTGAAAGATTTTTTAAAGCTCGTATCTCCATCCCTCACCATTCCATTGAAAAATTTCACTTTAAAGATTTTTTTCACCCCAAGGCGCAATTCACCTTCCTGAAATTAATTACTTAGTAGTATGTTATAAACAATTAAAGTTGACTACAGGTGGTTCTTACAAGAGTTTGCTTCACAAGCTCAGCAGAATTAAAAGTAAACAAAGTACAACAGCCATAACTCTGTCAGCATTTTGAACTGATATATGAGTGTATGCAAGAAAAGGCTTGGTAAAGATCACTTCAACCAGTCTGCTTAGTATACTTTATCAAGCTAAGTTTCTATCATTGGTTTGTTCATTTTTTAACTTTGACAGTAAAATTAATTGGTGAAAAGGATATTCCATGAAAATTTACTGACTAATTAGCAAACAGTGCAGATCATGATCAAACAGTGCTGACGTGGAAGTTTACTATGATCTACACTGAATCACTTTTATTAGCAAAATACGAGTTAACTTTCAGTGTGTATGGAGGCAGATGGCAGGTTTTGTAGACAACCCTAACATGTTGTTCAAAACACTGAGTAGGCATTATCACATTTTCATTTCTGTGAAATAATTACTCCTTTGTCATTTATATATAATTACTAAGTATTAAATCCTAATGTGTGGTGTGAACTTAATTACTATTGTATGACAAGGCAAACAATGTATGTCATGTATTTTTCATTTTCAGTGAGTAAAATAGCCATAAACATGTTCATATTATATATCATACACAAGACAGCATGTCCAATTGCTACGCCATACCCTGACAGTAAGCATGCTCATTAACTATACCATACAGTGGACAATATACCTTTCATTATTGATTACCAGGATTAGCTGCCCACTTACTCTGAAGACATGAGATCTGACAAGTTTAGAGCAAATAGCAGAAGAAGTTATTACTCTATAACTATAAATAGCCAGAGAATGTGTGGGCAGTGGAGAACCTAAGACTATCCAGAAGTAGAAATCTGGCAAGTATCTTTGATACACAATATAAATCCTCGGCCATTATGGAATTTGGAACATATGCCAAAAAAACAAAAGTATATTAACTGAAAACAGCCACTGTAAATTGGCAAGCATTTTACTCAAGCAGCCAATTTTATTTTTAACTTTTTCCATTATTTATGACAAAAAAATTATTTAAATTTCAACACGAAAAAATCGGACTCCTGATTGCCTTATGGCATCCATTTATAACTGGCTGAGATATGAACTGAAGTTAATTTCAAATGTTGAGATTTCAATATTTTCTAAACCATGTAACTTTTACAATTTTTACATTATGTTGCTATTCTTGCTATGCAAGCAGCTTTCTTATTGGGAAGAAATAGTGTCAGAGAGACCTGCATTTGTACCAATGTCCCAGTGACCTAGCTCTTTTAACTGTACTCACGCAAGTTGTTCTAGTACCAATGATTAGAAAACTGTAACTTCACTTTTTGTATCAATGTCTCAATGGCCTGGTTTTAACTGATGACCTGATAATGCCCTGTTGAAATATTTTTCACCAAATCCTGAAACCTAATTTTGTACCAATTTCGGCACCTTGTTTTTGACCTATTTTTGAACCAGTCTCTTCACAACAATATCCTGCTATTAAAATTTGCCATTTTCTTTACAGTGATATAGTGTTATATCTAGACAATAAAACGTGCAGGGTGCCCACAAAAAGGGAAGGAGGAAGCATTAGGTTTGAGACAGCAAACTTTTTACGTGTTTGTCGACTTCAACAGTTAACAAGAGCTGTCTCATGACAGCACGCTTGACTATTCGAAAGCTTGTCAGTAAAATGGTTTTTTTTGTCTAAGAACAGGTGTATTGTGTAATTGTCTATAAGAATTAAGGTCAAAGATATGAAACTTGTTCAAAGGCCTTTGTAAATGAACATTACTTGCAAAGCCTTACTCTGGATTATGTAAGCCAACTGGGGGGAGGAGGGGGGATAATTTCAAAGAAATACATCACCTTGTATATTTGATCATGAATAACTTTGTAACATTTCAAAATTGATATGTATAAAATTAAAAAAGCATGACCGCTGCATGCTGCATAATTATTCTATGACATTTCAAAAGTAAGCCATTTCGAGTATTTCTAATAATAGTCTGGTAAAAACTGTGACAAAATTCTAAGCTAAAAAGGGGCATAAATATGTCAAAAATCAAAAACATTGGTGAAGATGTTGATAGTAATCATACATTTTAAGTTTCAAGTCAATACGTTTGATAGTATTCAAGGTATTTTACTTTATAAAAATCTTTAACTAAAAATTCTAAGTTAAAAAGGGGCATAAATCTAACAAAAATCAAAACAGAGTTATGGGGATTGTTTCCTCAGGTGAAGATGTTGATGGTGGACAAATAATTTGAGTTTCAAGTCAATACCTTTGAAATTATTCAAAATATTTTAATTTATAAAATCTTGTACCAAAAATTCTAAGTTAAAAAGGGGCATAAATCTGTCAAATATCAAAACAGAGTTATGGGGATTGTTTCCTCTGGTGTAAATGTTGATGGTAGACATATAATTTGAGTTACAAGTCAAAACCTTTGATAGTATTCAAGATATTTGAATTTATAAAAATCTTTAACCAAAAATTCTAAGTTAAAAAGGGGCATAAATCTGTCAAAAATCAAAACAGAGTTATGGGGATTGTTTCCTCAGGTGTAGATGTTGATGGTAGACACATACTTTGAGTTCCAAGTCAATACCTTTGATAGTATTCAAGATATTTGACTTTATAAAAAACTTTAACCTAAAATTCTAAGTTAAAAAGGGGCATAAATCTGTCAAAAATCAAACAGAGTTATGGAGATTGTTTCCTCAGGTGTAGATGTTGCTGGTAAACATATAGTTTGAGTTTCAAGTCAATACCTTTGATAGTATTCAAGATATTTGACTTTATAAAAAACTTTAACCATTCAAGATATTTGACTTTATAAAAAACTTTAACCAATGCAGACGCCGACGCCAACGCCAACGCCGACGCTGGGGCGAGTGCAATAGCCTCCTTATTCTTCGAATAGTCGAGCTAAAAATCAGAACATCTTTAGAATCTAAATATTTCAACAAGATTTATTTCAACCTACACTATAGATCAAGATCAACCAGTGTGGGGTTAAGTGAATACATGTTAGCCATATTAACCAATTACGACCACTTCCGAGGAAAAAAACCTGTCCATGGTGTCAAAATATGCATTAGACAAAACAAGAAATTCCTAGTTTCAGTGTCTGGTTGAGGAGTCTGCTTTATAACGGAATTTTAATTAGGCCGATAGCTAGTGATTGTTAAACAACCAACATCTCCCATACAGCAAACTGCCTACTTGAAAACAGTAAATAACTCTATTGAAATATGATTAAGCTCTCACTGTTAATGAGTGCTTTCCTGTTTTGTTATTTTGTTTCATTTTAACTACAGTGTAAACTATGACAATACCAACCTCGAGAACTGGTCCAGCTCCTAGGATAGTTTGTTCTACTCCGCTACCATGTAATCCTTTGTGACTCAAAGCTGTTAAATGATGAAGCAGCAAGTTCGTACTTTCCGTTTTACCACTGCCTGACTCCCCTGATATGACGATACACTGGTTTCTTTTGGTCCTCAACATTGTGTAAAAAGCTGCATCCGCGATTGCAAATATATGTGGCGGAAGATCACCCAAACGCTTGTTTTGATACATTTTTACATATTTTGGATTGTATATTGGGAAGAATTTAAATGGATTTACTGCTATTAATATTGATCCTACATAAGTATATATGTTTGCATTGTGAAATCTAGATTTGATGTTCTCTAACAAAGTTATCTCGTTGAGGTCGGGTAAGTTGCATAGGTCTGAATATTCTATATTGCTTGTTGGTTGCTTCAAGAATGCTGTAAGAAAATTATCTACGGGGTTTGGATCTGTATATTCCATCCATGATGAAGTTCTGTTGGAATTTTCAAGATTCTTTTTTCGAATATAAAATCTGTAACCTGTATGTAATCCATGGCCACGATCGTGTTCCGCGTTTACAAGTTTAGTAGGCCACAACAACTGTACTCGTACAGGATTTTCATGTTCTCCTAATCGCCTTTCTTTACACAACTGGCCAGCAGTGCTCAATACTTCAGCCAGTTCGTAACTATCAACATCACGCAGATTTAACTTTCTTACGGCAACTTTAATCACCTCCTCTGCCGTGGTGACTTTGTCCGCTTCAACAGAAACAAATTCATGTTCCTGACTGAGCGGTCCAGTATAAATCCGAACCATATAGGTTTCCATGCTCATCCTTCGTATGAGGGACACATTCCCTCGACCAGGGTTGGCCGACAAGGGGCTCAAAGCCATCATTACTAATTTTCAGTAACCTTATTTTCATTAGCCCAGATCTTATATCCTAAGCACATAAGTTCAGAACATAACACCATTTTGCACTCTTGTTGTTGTTTCTGTGAAAATTTCCTGATCAAATGACCTTAGTGTTACTGAAATGTGCCGAACATGTCCGCACCTGATAATCTCTTTCTTCTCTACATGATGTATCAGTGTCTAATCTATGGCAACTGTTCCCAGAACATCCACCTGAAAGCATAAAATCAAACATCAATTTCGATATGTTAATATCATTACAGTAAATACCAACATTTTCACATCTAAACATCTCGGAAAAGATTAATTTCTGCTTTCCAAAGCAAAACTGTTCCTCAGGACTACAATGCTATTCATTAATTTGCTGAAACTGCATCAATTATTAAAACATGATTTTGAAAAGTACTGGCATGTAGCAAGTTTTTGACATGCTTTTACCACAAATCTCTTTCATTCTGTCATTTAGGCTACAAATGCAGTAACAGTTTCAATAAATTCCATTTACTACAATTTAACTGCTTTATCATACTGATATTTATACTTTAGGGGGCTGTACCGTTCAGCCACACTGGTATATGTCCGGCATATACCCAGCTTACGCCAGCGTATGCCTGTATATCGAGTCCTATTTGCAGATAATGTGACGGATTTCGCTGGCAATTTGAAACAAATAGACAGGCATACGTTTGACCACTCACTACATGCTGGCGCGGATGAAATTGTATAACCCCTAGGTCTTATTGATCTAAACGACTTATTCTCAATTTACTTTTTCCTAAATAAAAACAATATTAACAGAAAACATTAAACTCACAAATCAAATGACATACTATTGTAAGGACAAACATTTTCATTTGCTACGATTCAACTGATTTGTCAAACAGATACATTTATACTCTAGTCATGAAATGATAATGTTACTGATTAGAACAAAAAAATTCTGATAATATATTTCTCAAATATTATATTATTAAGAGGAAACATTCCTCCCCTAGTTCACAAATATAATTTAATGACATACTGACATAAGAACCTGGAATTCTTAAAGGCATTGTTAGTAACACAGCAAATATACTGCTGTCTTCCTGCAATCATGAATGAGCGGGACTAAACTGGAAGAGTTTGCAAATAAAAGTACATATTTACCACACAGATTTAGGCAAAAAATAGTCAGTCTTTCAATTTGGAATAGTATTAGTAATACTTTACGCTAAATAACAGATAGAGCACATCACAATCAAATGGCACGGACTCACAGGCTAATCATGATCTACACTGATCTCAAAGCAGAATCACCTCTTGCAGGCAGGCTCAGTAGTGTACAATTCTTGATAACTCCATACCTTCAGAAGACTACCACTTTTTTTCATCATTCATTTAATTAAATCCTTTGAAACTGGGAATCAAAGCTATTTCTAAAACAAAAACACTTCCTAATCATTATCAGTAAATAAATATCCAAGAAATTTTGCTAAGAAATTCAACCACAGCTATAAAACAATCATGAATAGACTGACACACAGATCTGTGTTTTTTCCGATTACAGAATTCTGTGCCAAATTTTCATTGCTGAAGAAACCCTGGGGACATCTGAAAATATGAGTTCCATGTGAAATAATTGGTAAATTTCTAGAAAATAAAACTGTCTATATATTTACCTTGAATACCAGACAAAAATAATAAAAGAAAAGGAAAACACTGTCATAGCTTCCCTGTTCAGACAAGGAATAATTTGGTGCACTCCTACAGAGAGTACAGTAGATAATGATGATAATTGAATATATCACAGTACATGTGCAGATCATTTTGTTTGTTTGTTCTGGCTTATGATATGAGCCACAATGTATGAAAACCAACATTTGTGTTTTGAGACCTCACAGTTATATCTGAACAGTCTGATCTGGATAAATATGGCTTCCCTATGACAGTCTGGCACACAGAAAGGTATTTATATGCAAGTGGCTTCTTTCAAAGTTATATGAAAGCAAAAAGTCAAAACTCTATCAAACTGTTACAAAAAGTGTCCAATTCCAGTTTGACTTAATGAAATCTTCCCCTGTATATCTCTCTTGATACCACCCCATGAAATCTCTCCAAATCTAGATACCCCGCCTCCCACCCCTGAAATCCCCCTACCCCCTGCCTTGATAAATATGACTTATTAATTCTACCTCATGAAAACCTCTCAAGAGTTCTAGGTGCTAGGTGCTGATTCCGCCCAATGTTTTCCCCATATTAACCATGCACATGGATAAAATAATGTTACAAATTATAAGAGTGACAATAATAATCACTTGAGCCATATGTTTCTATTTGCATACTGAAGTAGGAGGTACTCGATTTCTGATGCATTATACAATCAACATTAAATATCATAAAATAACTGTACACAGTCATCACATGCATCTACACGTAAACTAATGAAACCAGAAAAACTTTTGTAAAATTTCAAATGCCTTAAATAAAGGCAAAGACTTCTCTTTCATTCTGTTTCACTAAAACACATTTTATTTATGCGTTTACATAAATTTAAATTTGTTAAACTTGCTATGCATCTTCGCTGATAATAAAATAAGGTAGACAAAAAAAACTTTCCCAAAACCAATTTGTGTAAAACACTCGACAATCATAAACAGCAAAATTTGAGGCATGTGACATACCTTTACTGTCTGCATTTATCAATTATCTACACTGGTTTCAGATAGTCACTTTAGCCTGAAACCTTCTAATTACTGTGCATTGAATAAATAACCATATGAACACTATACTCAGCCAGGTAAAACAACAAGTCCACTTTAGTATAAAGTAATAATAGATGGCTCACATGTTTTCGTCAGTCAGAAAACTGCACTCCAGTCAAAATCCCCCCATTCATCAGTGAGTTCATAGGAGCTCGATGTCGGGATTATGCTTTTTCCAGCTTTGTTTTGTCTTTTTACATTAGAACCATGCTAACAAAATATTATCTTATTTTCCCCGGATCTTAACTTTCATATTTTACCACTGAAGTACCCGGTAAACTGAAAAAAGAAAAGTAGTGACATACGCCATGTTATCCAACACAAACTGACGTCCCTTTTTTATTTTATTTTTTTTCATTTTTCTTTTGCAACACTCATGGATAGTGTGCTCAATTTGTTCAAGTGGTATGATAATATAATAGTCCATGACTGCTTCATTAAAAAAAAATTAAACTGTTCTGCCAGTTTTTGAAATTGCCACCACACTATGTTTACATGTATAAGTTCCAGTTCCATGTTGCATCACATTGGTAGATGGAGAACCAGTTTTAGAGATACGTCACTCTTAGCAGTTTGTGTTGGATAACATGGCGTATGTCACTTCTTTTCTTTTTTCAGTCTACCGGGTACTTCAGTGGTAAAATATGAAAATTAAGATCCGGGGAAAATAAGATCAAATTTTGTTAGCTTGGTTCTTAGATAAATGTAAAAAGACAAAACAAAGCCGAAAAAAGCATAATCCCGACATCGAGCTCCTATGAGTGAGATAGCAGAATGCAACCTCCCCTTTTCTGACAAGCAGGAGTAAGAACTGCTGCGTACATGAAAATAGTCTTTTTTTTTGTTTCTCTTCTTTTTCAGTGCTTAAATGAAACTGTACATACATGTATGCTAAAAGAAACCATTAATAAATAAGTAAAGTAACTAGTTAAAGGAATATATTATGACACTCAATTTATTACAGTTCTCTATTCAACACAGTTATGAGAATATATATGTTGCAAACATAAAACCATTGGGTATTTTTGCTATCAACTTAATTTATACACCTCAGTAAACTTAAAAGATTTACTTATGATATACTGAACTTCCTCCTCAGTTTACAATTCAATTTCTTCCTTGTTGTCTTACCAAGGTATTTCACCCTGTACTTCCTAATAAAAATACTAAATGGGAAATTAAAAAAAAAAACTAGGCCAGTACATGTAGTAAGGAAAACACATGTGGATAGACACTTAAAAGTCAAAGTATAAGTTTAACATGTTTAACAAGCTACTACACTAATCGAAACTTCTAACGCCCCTTAGTATAAATTGTGCACTAAGTCAACTAATCGGAAGCTAATCGTTCTGAAATTCAGAACATATCATAAACATTATATCTGCAAAAAGTCTGCAAAGTTTTAAACAATTTCAAAAACAACTCTTTGTTTTACCACCGATTCTATGACATGACCATACAAACTGAAATTCACAACAAAATGTGTGTGCATCTGTCGACTAAGATCTTACAAAAATAATCCATATCACATAATATGTATACCTTTAACACTGCGGATGAACGACCACCGGATATTGGGGCTAAAGTGAGCACAGATAATTAGTTTTCGCGAGGAACGTGTTACAACCAGGGTAAGTTGAAACCCGATTTTCACTCTGATGCATATGATATTGTGTTTATTAGTGTTTTTGCATATACGATAATGACTGTCCAATCCGAAAATATTCTCGATGTGCAACATAAATATGTTGAAATGTTAATAATGTCCTAAACAAATAGCCTGCTCACTCGAAAAATCTCGACCGTTTGCAAATTATGCCGTTTTATTTGATAAATCATTAACATATCAATAATCTGACAAGAGCATATCATTTGCCTAAAGACAAGATAATAATGTTCAAAATTTCATTATTTTAGACGAGAGTATAGCGAAGATACGGTTCTCGAAACATTTCAATTACTGTACTGGGTATTGGTTAAACGTGTACTGAGTATTGACGGAGTGAGCGAATCACTGTACTGAGTATTGCATCAAGAAATGAGTAAAAAAATATGAAAAGTGAAATGTATATATTTGTTATCAGTTGAAGGTATTGATTCATAAAGTGCCTTGTTTTGCACAAGTCTTATTAAACGTTAATATTTCAAACTATGAAACTGTATAATAAACTGTTTTGTCCGGCGTTTTGAGTATAAGACACGAAGGTAAAAATTACATTTATATTTTTAAAATTTCACCAAATAATTATACAGTACGGCACCAGCAATTTAATGACTCGGACATGAAGTGACTGTAAATGCCCGTTAGAACTAGTAAACATTTGTCTAACTACGTATAAGTTGTAAGATAAAATGCAGTTTTTTGTTCTAGGCAATAAAAATAGCGAAACTTTCTGCCACATCTGCATTGTGTGTGTGCATGTGTGTGCGTGTGTGCGTGCGTGCGAGTAACGCAATAAAACAACCTTTTTACGACTTCTCCTAAAGCATCGCTACAACATTCATTTTTATCGAACTGTAGATGCATATTTGACCCCATGACCTAGTTTTTTTACACCAGATAACCCATATTCTAACTATCAAGAATTTATAAAGGCTCTCATTCTGACCAAGCTTCATGAATGCAACATGTTTTTAATCACTTTATATGCGCGTGATCTTTATTTCGCGAAACACATGGTCCTGTATTATTTCCTTGATTCATGATTCGCGGCCTATTGTCCATTACTTTAATCTCACGAAAACCAAATACTAAAATGAAATAAATAGATTCAATATACTACTTAAAATTGGTACAATAATAACATTTAGTAACAAAATTATTAAAAGAATATCAGTTTTTGTGTTGAAGATTTACCTTTACATCAGGTGATTATTATACATTCTCAAACAGTTTTAAAATGATGAATCACACAATTCTTTGAAAAATGGTCCGTTAATCCCTACTTTTATCTAAACAATTACGTCAGATTTTTCGGTTTGTATAAAATATCATTATCCCGTGTTGATATTGTCAAAGCTGAAATGGATCATCCTTCCCTCAGACATCACACGCTTTGTTCGATGTATACAAGGGCATTCAACGTGAATATATACGAAGCACGTTTAAACACGTGCCCGTGATGTGAATATTAAGTTTTCCGGGATGTGTAAATTCAAATTATTTTGTAGAAATAGAATTGATTTTGGATATGCAACATATCATACTGTAACTTGAATTGATTTGATCAAAACATTTTAAAATTAATTCAAATAGATACACCAATTAACATAGAATACTTCATACACAAGATTTTTCTAGGTACCAAAGATGATCCATATGCACACTCAAACTTAAATTCATCAAGTGATTCTGACTAACGGTCATGAAGATTCAATGAAAAATGCAACATCTATTGTATACACAAGGGTTTTCTATGATTTGATCCAGTGACCTAATTTTGGACCCAACATGATTCATATTCTTACTCGACCTAAATTTCATCAAAGCAACCATACTGACTGAGTTCATGGTCGAATGAAAAATGGAACCTTTATTGCATACAAAATGTTTTGTCTATGATTTGACCCCATGACATAGTTTTTGAAACAATATAACCCATATTCGAACCGACATAGATTACATGAAGGCAGTCGAATGATCAGAATTGATCAAGTGTCCTGAAGATCCAGTGCAAAATGCAGTCTCTTTTGCATACACAAGGTTAAATGTGCACAGACAACACGCAAACGATAGACAGACATATATACGATGGACACCATGCGATCACAATTACTAACCCTGGGTACTTCGTGCTCTGGTGAGCTAATACAACTTTTTTAAAGGCAGCAGAATATTTATATTACTCACTTTTAATGCCCAATACTCAGTACACGTTAGTATCAATACTCCGGTACACCAGAAAACAAAATAAACAATACCCAGTACACTAACTAAAGTTACATATGTATCAATATTTTGGCCCCAAAAGCACGTTTGTTGATAAAATCTTGAACACTTGTGTCTGGTACTTGCGCAAATAAATTGCTCGATTCAGGTTATTCAAATCTAAGCACATTTGCAAAATAAAACGGTAAACATTACCAACGGTCGAACTTTTCAAGTGAGCAGGCGATCTTCTTTTTGGTATTTTAACATATTAACCGACATTATTTACAGCTCGGGTATACACTGCACTAAGATAGCCATCGAAGTATCCAAAAACACACAAAGAAACACTAGATAGTGTGTATTAGATTAAATATCGGATTTTAACTTACACCAATTGTAACACGTTCCTCGCGAAAACTAATTATCTGTGCTCACTTTCGCCCCAATATCCGGTGGCCGTTCATCCGCAGTGTTTAAGATAAGTTCATAAGAACAATATTAAATTTCAACAAGTTCAACAAAAAATTTCATTAAATTTTACGACTAACTAATCTGAACAGTAGCGTGTGTGACCGTCTTGTTTTAATGATACTAACATCTACTGCGATTTTGACACAAGGTAAGTTGGGTGAACGCATCTCCCGACTTTGAAATTTTGAGTCATTACGATATTATGATAAGCCAAAAGTAAAATTGATTTGTCAATTCATATCAAACTTTAAAAATATGAGAAAAAGAACTAAAACACCTGTGGTAGTAAATTCAAAACAACCACCTGGAAAAATGAAAATTAGAAGATTTTTGTTTTCTTATAGCGTAAATAAGCGAAAGGTAACCACTTCTTGTTGTTGCGTGCCACCTTCTAAAATAAGTTTCGACCCCGCCGTATTTTGATTTGACATTTGTGCCATTTTGTGTTTATCAATCGACTATATCTACTGTTCGTCTTATTACCAACACTAGTGCCATTTTGAGGCCATTTTGAGTTGAACACGTGCAACCTAGGACATATTGTTCATCCATCAGGGAAGTCGGTGAACAGGATTAAAAATGGACGGAATTATAACATAACATTATTGGCCTTTACTTCAAATCTATCTGTAGAATTATGATACAAAAAATATTTAATATTGATCTAGGGGGCATTAGAAGTTTAAGGTATATCACAATCATTTGAGCTTATGGCTGCAGACTTATCCCTGGCGAAGCTAAATTTCTAAAATGGTCTATCTGTCAATACTGAATAGTATAATTAATTGTTCACAGTACTGGTTTTTCCAGGAAGAGGACTCGAAAGTGACTCGATAAGCTAAAAGCTTTCTTCACAATTGAGCTAAAATAAATTAGTATAAACTAAACTAATTGTTTACAGGGGTACTAAAACTTTTCTGGCTGTAAATTCACAGTGTAGACTACTATGCATAGTCTGATCATGGTCTACACAGAGCACAAAGGCTTAACTACTCAAAGGCATGCTAAAGTACACAGATAATGCAATACCAAAAAAGTTAAATATTGAAGCCAAGTCAAAAAGATGCCTCCAAAACGTGCTGCCAAAATTGACACAACTTTAATACACAAATTTAATGAAAACCCTCCGTGTTACAATATAAACTGCTTACCTCTTGTGTATTTAAATCCAGACTGATCAATAGTAAATAATTAAATATTATAAAAACTGTCAACCTGTTGAATCATTGTCTCATATTACTTTCATTACTTATCGTAGGTTACATGAAATTAGCATACTATAAGTTTAACCTGGATTGATCATGCTTCAATCGATATATTTACATTCTTTTATCTGTCACCTACTCATATAAGCCTTACAATATGTCGTCTATTTTTAGCTCATATTATAAACTAGGATATAATAATTATGCATGCTCTCTGTGTGTATCAATAAAATACGATGATAACATACAAGGATAAATTTGATAGTCGTGTAAAAAAACGTTTGCGTCACTGCACGACCTGCCTTATTATTTACTTTTAAAGCCCCCAGAGCACTTTGGATATAAAACTATATGTATGAAAAACTTTTTAACATTGCTCTTTAAACCGGAAGTACATGTTGAATATTGTGCAGTATTTTTTTTCAATGACACTCCAAAAAGAAAGAAATGCTGTCTGACTTTTAGTGAGCAAGAGGCAAAAATATGAAAGAAAGGTATACATAACTTAGTTTTAGGTCTACATTACATAGTTTTAGAATAAATTTAACTAGAGCTATCACTAAATGTGATTAATACCCCCAAAAGACTGCTTTATAAACTGAGAAAGTTCGTAGTAACAGAATACCTTGCAAACAAACTAAAAAGAGATATTGTTCTTGGCAATAACTCTGTAATTTGTCAAGATAGAGTTATGGTTCTTGTACACTGCACTTCCTCTCATTGTGCTTGACCATTGTATGAAGTTGTACTGAATTCCAACCAATAGTTTTCGAATAATGCTCCGGACAAGTAAAAGTAACAAAGGGCAATAACTCTGAAATGAGTCAAGATAGAGTTATGGTTCTTGTACACTGCACTTCCTCTCATTGTGCTTCATTATGTATGAAATTGTATTGAATTCCAACCAGTAGTTTTCAAGTTATGCTCCGGACAAGGAAAACTAACAAAGGGCAATAACTCTGTAATTATTCAAGATGGAGTTATAGTTCTTGTGCACTGCACTTCCTCTCAATGTGCTTGACCATTGTATGAAGTTGTATTGAATTCCAACCAGTAGTTTTCAAGTAATGCTCCGGACAAGGAAAACTAACAAAGGGCAATAACTCTGTAATTAGTCAAGATGGAGTTATAGTTCTTATGCACTGCACTTCCACTCAATGTGCTTGATCATTGTATGAAGTTGTATTGAATTCCAACCAGTAGTTTTCAAGTTATGCTCCGGACAAGGAAAAGCAACAAAGGGCAATAACTCTGTAATTAGTCAAGATGGAGTTATGGTTCTTCTGCACTGCACTTCCTCTCCATGTGCTTGACCATTGTATGAAGTTGTATTGAATTCCAACCAGTAGTTTTCAAGTTATGCTCCGGACAAGGAAAAGTAACAAAGGGCAATAACTATGTAATTAGACAAGATGGAGTTATAGTTCTTCTGCACTGCACTTCCTCTCAATGTGCTTGACCATTGTATGAAGTTGTATTGAATTCCAACTAGTAGTTTTCAAGTTATGCTCCGGACAAGGAAAACTAACAAAGGGCAATAACTCTGTAATTAGTCAAGATGGAGTTATAGTTCTTGTGCACTGCACTTCCTCTCAATGTGCTTGATCATTGTATGAAGTTGTATTGAATTCCAACTTGTAGTTTTCAAGTTATGCTCCGGACAAGGAAAATGCAACAGACCGCCGCCGACCGACCGACCCGACCGACCGCGGACCGACCAACCACCGGGTGACTCCTATATACCCCCCTAAACTTCGTTTTGGGGGTATAACAAATATCTTTCATCATTTTATCTAAATTTATTATTCCATAATATGTGAGTATATAAACTAAAGGGACAATGGGACTTTAAAACAGACTGACCAGAGCAATACCAGCCAATGACAAGGGTGAGCAACATATTGTTATACATGCAGATAGTTTTTGTCGCACCATGTGAATTTGTTACCACTGGTTTCTGTGAGTTACTATGACTCTGTATGTATTATTGTGAAGACAGGAACTGTTGGTCTTGATCAGACTTAGTGGTTCATTTAACTATCACTGCAAGCAGAGCCATTAACAACAAGTGAGAGCTGGACACTTTTCAGGCAGCCTAATGATGAGTTCTGTTACAGCCATGGCTTGTGAAACAGAGGGTTACAAGTTTGATCATCCATTTGACTTGTCTTTCCATGACAGATGTTGACACCAAACAAAACCTTGCAATCTCTTAAAGGGGTCGCCTTGGAGCAGTGGTAGCGCGTTTGCTTCCGGGTCAGAGGGCCCGGGGTTTGACCCCTACCAGTGCCAAGTAGTAGTAGTGATCTTACACAAGACACAAATAGTACTACATTGCCTCTCTCTCACTCTGAGGTTGATTCAATCTGAAGTGAGTCTCCAGGGCCATTAATATAAGTTGGAAGAACTTGTTATGCATTCAAGAAAAAATTAATCTCAAATTAATCCCAATTCAAGAGGAGAAGTTGTGAAAAAAACAACTTAGCTGTGGTTAAGCCAAATTACAATGGTATAATAGACGCAAATTTTCCAGGCATTAATTGCATAACATACATAATGGCAACGCATTAACAAGAAGTTAACTGTCTCCTAAATAACTTAAAGTCATCATCATCAAGTCAAATAATAAGAACTACTGACTTTCATGGCAGAGCTTGTGTATTACCATCTGCAATGTGACATAACAATTATCTGTATCACTGCCAGAATCCTACAAGAACACAAGTCACTGACAGCCCTACCAACTGATCTATGCTGCTAAATTTTTCAGCAGTTTTACCACAAAGATGTGTCCAGCACAAGGACCCATTCCCAATAAAAAACAGACAATTTTTTCTTTTAATAAACCTGACTTTTGTATTAACAACAAGAGGGTCATGATGGCTGTATATCGCTCACCTGACTACCTTGGCTATAATACAAGGGGTAATGATTCTAACATAATTCGTAGAGGTCCACTACACAATGCTAAGTAACATTCCAAATATCTATTCTCTGCCTGGCGGCCTTGTGGTTTTTTAAAAAGTTTTCCCTATATAAGCCTATGTGAAATCAAGTGACCTCCCCAAATCCCGGGGAAGGTTAATTTTGACCAGGGGGTCACGATTTGTACAATCTTAGTAGAGGTCCACTGTGCATTTCTACATGTTAAATATCCAATCTCTAGGCCTTGTGGTTTCAGAGAAGAAGCTATTTTAAGTTTTTCCTATATAAGCCTATGTAAAACCAAGTGACCCCCTGGGCGGGGTCCATTTTCACCTGGGGCTCACAATTTGAACAACCTTGATAGTGGTCCACTTGACAATGCCACATGCTAAATATCTAAGCTCTAGGCATTTTGGATTTAGAGAAGATTTTAAAAGTTTTTCTTATTTGTTACCATAGCAACCAGAGTTCTGTATGGAATGGAATTCTTTGAAAAAGTTTAATAGAGCTTCATGCAAAAAAACATCCCTGCAAAGTTTCATCATTATTGGCCCAGTGGTTTCAGAGGAGATGTTGTTTGAAGGAAATGGTGGATGGACAGACAGACGACGTACAATGCACCCCGGACAGTGAGTGATCCTAAAAGCTCACTCTGGCACTTTGTGCCAGGTGAGCTAATAAAATAAATCAAATTTCAGTGACAGTTTCTTTGTATAAAATGAAATCATGATAACTGTGTTTTGAAATCATTCTTGGTTATGTGACTTCATAAGAACTGAAATGAGAGACAAATACCGCCACTTATACAGACATTCAATACTTCCACTCAGATCAAATAGACAGACATGCTATTACAGCAAGAAAAATATTTCATTTTCAGATTACATTATGTTGTTACTTCTGGAACATAATTTATTATCCTAACATTTGTCTATTACAAATTTCACAAGGAACTTTAATGGTATTCTATAGAACTAATTAATTGCTATATAACAGCTGGTTAAACTTTGTGATGTCATTTTTTATAAAAAAAAGTTTGTTAAAACAATGTAACGATATAGATTTCTACAAAATTAGTTACCTCGGAGTATGACTGTGTACTGTAACATCCACTCCTGAGCCAGTCTATGACTCAACTCGGAGTCACAATTAAAATCTTTTGTTTATTATGTTAACCTCAAACACCCTAGGCATGTAACCTACAGAGCTGATAGGGGACTATAAAACTCTTTATATATAGAAAGTGAAATCATTTAATCTGTCTTATCCTTTATTTGCTTAGTGACCCTATGAGCTGTCAAGCTAATTTCTGGTCACCATAATATGATAATGTCGGATTTCATTTTATTACTTCATTTCACAATATATTGCAAGCCCATTAGCGCCTAGATGTAAGATTACTTGTAGTTCTTATATTATTAAGAAAGATTCCTTACTGCCAAAACTGTTGTTTTTAAAAAAATGTTCCTTTCATTGGAAGAAGCGACAATTTATATTCTATCTGTAAATCTATTATTCTTTTAGAATATCTTATATGAGCACAATGTAAGTGCTGTTCCTTTTGAAAAACTGAACTGAACTGTTCATTTTTTACATTCATTATCCTGTAATATACTGATGTACACCTCTAGGCCTAACAAATCACTAAAGTATCTGGAAACAAGATAGTGATTCCCTATATCAGACCTGATAGTCCCTAAAGCTACATTAAGAAACCCACATGACCTTATTTCAATTCCAACCCAATGTTCATCATTCTGACATAGTTTCAAGATCTGATGATACCTTTATGTCTGCCTTTGATCCTAGATGACTCAGTTGCAACATCAATTTCAATAGAACAAAATTTAATCTAACCAAGATTCAGAAGGGTCACAGACGGACAAATGAGATTTCCTTAGACCATCCTAAGCTAAAGTGAGTCAAGCAATAATAATGCCAAAATATGAATATGAACACATGTACTTATTTGTAGGTATTTATCTATTAATCTACAGTCTAGCCTGTGTAATGTTGTCATCTGAATTAAGCAGTCACCTGTGATACACAGGCACTATTATTTCATCAATAAAACCGATTTTAAATTTAAGCATCTGCCTGCCTTTTAATTGGCTACTTTAATTAAATATCTTACCAAAAGCTTGACTGTACTGTTCCGTTACGATAATGTGACAGTGATGTACTAGATACATATTTGTGTACACAAAAGCTTACACTCATTGCATAAAAAAAGTACATCATGCGTGCAAGAAAGATTTAATCTGTCTGCAGGGCTCTCGTTAGCCTTTTGAGACTGGGGCCAGGGTCCATATCAGGGGGGAATTTTGCATGATTTTCAAATAATTTTCTTTGAAAGGGGAATTTTCGTCATATCAAAAATGTAAAGAAAAAACACTATCAAATATCATATCCACTTTTTACTGTCAATTTTTTCCGATACGACCGGGAATTGTGCGACATTTTGCACCGGAAATACTACGCTGACGCTATAAACTGTCCAAAACGGACCGCGGTAGTACTAAACGCCGGTTACGGTACCCGGTATCGGCTCTCAAATAATTTTTTTTTTCGAGGGGGAATTTTTGGGCAAAAGGGGGGAAAAAAACATACTTTTTTAAGGGGGGAATGGGGCCAATATTCGGCCCCAAATTTTGCCAAACGAGAGCTCTGGTATGTTATCCGATAAATTGTTCACAATAATACTGAACTCTTCTACTATGTCACTGTCACATTATCCAAAATAAACTGTACTTATTCATAAATTCCTCTGATTAAAAAGAATGCTAATTTGAGTCAATTTCCTCAGTAAATCAAATACTCTGACAGTGTTTAAATAATTCTGCCACAATTCTAATCCCAGAAATACTGCAGAACATTATAAATTATGCACATGTGAAATGTTTCTATTTTAAACTTATTCAAGATATTCCAGTAAACAGAATCTAAATTTAAAAACAAAACACACTTTTTCATACTAAAATTAAAAACAAGATATACTTTCTTCAGTAGCTGCGAAACTCGACAACGAGTGACTGTGACTCACAAGAACAAACAGGTAATCCAAAAAAATGTTGACGTAGGATAAGCGAAAATAGTCCTAATCTGCTTATGTTTAAACAACTAAGCGGTCTTAAAATTTAATCGTCAGAATAATTTACATCTGACATTTATTAATTATTAAAATCTTACAATTTTAGCAGACTATTTTAATGACTATATTACATCCAATAAAGTTTGAAATGAATGCTATGTACCTGGAGAATGTTCCCAGCTGTTTCAAGAAGTATTTTTTAAATATTAAATTGGCATGTTAATTTGTATGATTTTCTTGGTAAGCAATTACGATGTTATGTTATAGGCATGTTAGATGTTCAGCAATATAATTATCAAACCAACATTTTTCTTGGTGTTAATTATTAGGGGATTGACAAAGGATGCATGTGGATTGATAATTGTTCATTGATTGACAGGGTTATGACTCTGAAAAATATTATATGCCTATGTAAAGTCAATACCTTGAGAGTCATAAGAATTAATACAGAAAAATTTTATTTGTGCATTTTTAATAGTTTTAAATTTATATGGCTTGAATTCATACAGGCCACATAGTCTCACCTAGAGCCTCAAAATATGGAACTGTTCACAAAAAGCTTTTGTCGGCAGAATGTTTATTTGCACCTGAAAACATAGCTAAAATATCTGAAAACTACTTTTCCAGAAATATGCTACTGCATGAACCCAGTGGGAGATAATTATGCTATTCATGTAATCTGACTGAATAAATTGATCTGAATTTCTTGCACTTGGCTGTCATTCAATAATGCAACAGTTTTTTTTTTGACTTAATCAACAAGTAACTGGAGACTTGCTTAACTTAAACAGAAGCTAAGTTCACAGCAGCCTTGATCTTCAGCCAACTGTCATCTGAGGTTGGCCGTTTTTCATAATTTCTGATTTCTACAAATTGGACCTAACCAGTTGCGAGTTATTTTTTATACCAATTTATTTTAGGTCGATTGTGAAACAAGTTATACAACTTATATTAATCACTCTCGACACCTCATTCCTGATGGTATCCATCGCTGTGAGGGTCATAATGGGATGAGCGGCCGACACCTTAACCTCTACACCACCTCTCCCTTTTAATGCTGAATGCTAAGCAACGGAGCTACTGGTACCATCTTTTATGTCTTTGGAATTCATGACGCAGCCTGGGAGCGAACCCACGACCTCCCGCACTCGTAGCGGGTGCTCTACAACTAGGCTATCGAGGCGGTAAATGACCAGTGCCATACCATAATACGTCCCTTTGGATGTATGAAAATGTCAAACTTTCAAGTTTCAGCTCAATATTATAGGTAAGTTCTCAATGATATAAGTAAGTTCACTAACACAACTGAACTATTTGCAAAAGCTAAAACGCCAAGGACTTTCAACAAAACACAAGATGGTACTGTTTGCAGCTGCAATGTTTTACGGTTTTGCATGATCACCAGAGTGTATGGAAGAATTTACTTTGTAAACTTCCTATCACAATGTAAACTTATCATCTTATCATATGCAAAATGGGCTTTCCAGCAGTTCTTTAATTATCTAACGACAGAAATCACAAAATAAACACTCCAATATGATTGAATTCTTCATCACATCATCTGATGGATCGAACAGATTCTAAGCAGGGAACCAATTTAACAAAGAACCTGGCAAAGAAAACATCAAGCTGGGATGGCACAGGGAACCAGACTACTTTCACCAGGTAACAATAACAGTTTGAGCGCGCCAACCAAGCTCATCATCTCTAATTACAGTGTACCTTATTGGCAAGGACTCATCTCCTCAATCTTCATATCATCATTAATATGATCACAAATAAGTCTGATAAATTCACTTGCTTATATCTTATAATAAAATTTCTTTGAAGTTCTCTCTAGGTCTCAAAAGTCTTGGAATTTGTTTAAAACTACCGTCATTATTCTATTGAACGTCCAACCCCTTATATATACCCACTCCTACTATTTCTTTCAAAAATTTATACCAAATTTGGGATCAAAATCTGAACCATGATTATGGAGCCTTTATTAAATGAAAGCCCACCCCCTGATCAATAAGAAGTATGTTCCTTTCATCAAACATCTCTCAGTTACTTCCTGATTTGCACATCTTGACTTTCATTCCTGCCAAATCTTTTATATCAACATGAAAGTGCAATCCAGCAACATTTCACAGTTTCTAGGGCTCTTATTTTATATAAATTTTACAATATGATAAGACAATGAATACAATGACCTGGCATTAATGTCTAAGAAAACACAAAGGGCAGAGAAAGACAGCTGATCTTCTGTATAAAATGCAGATGTCAGTATTTAAGAGACATGTCTGTTAAACTGCATGGACATCTATAAATCACTCCTTGTGTATAAATATGGTATAATGTCCAATTAAACAACAGTGATGCAATTTTGACAACAGCTATTGTGATACTGGTTGTCTAATTTATGATGTTTTCTTATGATTTTCTGTGAGAGTATGTCACAGAGAGAACAATTTAATGCTTGAATTAATAAAATATTACTATTATTTAATAACGACTTTCTTACAAAACACAATGCTCATGCTCTTTATATTTTATATCCTACCCAAACTTTGTGTCACTGGGCCTTTAACAGAATAATTATTACAGTATGTAAGTACGGTAAAAATCAAACTAAAACCACTTCATACAAGTTTATTGTTGTTGAAGTGTGGTATTCCAATATTAAGTTAATGTCTTATTTGAAAGATCACCTATCTACACACTGTATAAAATTGTCTTTATTTTTTCAAGGGATCATTATGCATTATTGTCCTTTACTACTTAAGTAGCCCATTACTGTAACAGATTACGGGGAATGAAATATACAGAAACTTTTTGGTTACAAACCATAGCTTATTTATTATTATTCTAAACAGGTACAGTTGCTAAAAAACACTTTTTATATTAAAGTGACAAGAAAAACACAAACTGGAACACTATGACCCAATCAAATCCTGCAGTCTCAGTTTTAACCTGACCCCGTTAAATTTACAAAATAGATTTGTCAGTGCACTTGTACCTTTCTCATTTTGTGTAGAACCATAAACTGCAAATTAACTGACTGAATAGTGAACACTGCAGAGCATGACTATTCACTTGTTACATAGGCAGCCTGGTAATCGATTAAAGCCAACTACATCAGATCACAAACAACCATACTTTTTTCATTAGGCCATTATTTTTTTATTACTTGTTACTCGAAGTTTGAAATTAAAAAGCTCCGTACGGAGGAGGGAAAAAAAAAAAAAAAAGACTTTTTTTATACATGACAAACTTTGTTTCATCGTGGACCTGCTTTCTCTTCTAAAATCCGACATAAGAACACCCCCTCCCCGAGCAAAATGCCCTTGAAAATTTGTTGACTTTTTTAGGGAAAAAATATATTATTTAAGGAGGGGAATGGGGCTGAATTATTGTCCCAAATCGGTCTGAAAAAAATCACTAGATGAATGCAGCTTCTTGACATTATCACTTGTATAAAAGGACCTCTAATTTCGCGATTTTAAAATTTTGAAAAAAAAAATTGAAAAAAAAAATTTTTTTTTGATTTTTTTTTTTTTGAAAATACGAAAAAATAGGGGCGGCGGGTTCGAGTAACGACAAATAAAAAAACACTGGCCTAAATTTAAAAAATGGACTTGTCTATCATTGAATTTGAACTGAACTTTTTATTGTTAAAAGGGGTGTTCAGGGTAATTTCATTGATTTTATAGCGAACAGTGCAGTTCATTACCAGACTGCTCATATGTGCAAGCTGATCATGATCTACACTGGTCCAAAAGCCAGATTCATTCACCACCAGCAGGTTAAATGTTAAGAGGATGAATGAAACAAAAGCACATTTTAGGTGTGCTTACCACTGCTTGGGCACAAAAATTAATAAAGAGAAGCACAGTTTATCTATTGAGATGGATGATGACAGCTTACATAGTGAATGATATTCCAGTATTTAAAAGTATTTACCTTACCCTGCTAAATATCTTTACCATCTTTCAGGATCTATCTTGTAAAGTGTCCGTAGTTGCTTTTATGGGTGTTCTTAGCCTTTTAGTTTATACCATATTAAATTTTCTCAACTGTTTTGCTTGACTCTCAAGTCTGTTTTCTGGAGAAGAGGTACCCTTAATTTGGTCTTTTATCCTTTATAACATTGCTAACTGATAGTTTGAAATACAAAAAGAAAAGAATTTTACTTTGTCAGAGTGGGCATACAAAACTGATGAATGTGATAAAAAAATAAATTGAGGGGATTTTGTGTTTGCTATGAAAAGAAAATTATATCATTCAACAGGGAAGAAAATAAATCATCCTTTATTTTACCTTGTAAGTTTTACAGTGTATTCATTGTCAATTGTTTTGAATTGTTTTGAGTTGTAAATACACCATAAGTTAAACAGATGCTGTCAATCATGTTTAATTGACAATTTGATTAAAGTATCAGTAAGCTTTGCTATGTCAGTTTAACAGTCATCAAAAATTCAACTGGACCAGTACTATTATTGTGGAAGTTTATAAATCATGCACCTACATGTTCCATCAATTTATTCAGAGTGTGCACTTAAAGCTGCTCGCTCTCAGTTACCATTGAAAAAAATTGACATTCTTATTCATAAATATAAAACTAAAGGCTAGAATAAAAAAAAGAGCAAAAATCGAGGTAGGAATTTGCAGAAATTGATTGAAAAGGTCGGTTACATGGCACCGCTACACTATATGTTCATATTGAAATTTCAAAAGCGTTTGCAACGTACGGCTTTTGAATTTTGTAGGATATTTATTGAAATTTAGAGATATACGTGACATGAATTTATACTGGAGCCTTTTTATATGACCATATATTCTAAAATACATTATTTACATACAGTTTGAAGAACTTTATTTTTTTACCAAAATCTGAGAGCGAGCAGCTTTAAGGATACACGATTTTACAGCTTACAGCATAACAAAAATTTTAAGACATCCTTTTACACATACAATGTATACAGTTCCTGTATGAAAAAATAAAAGCAGGATTTTCCTGCCAGAAATTTTATGTGGAAATGACCTGGACATTGTGCTAGCAGAGCTGGCTTTAGCATTAGGCAATGCCAAAATTGGCTGCAAATAAGTTTAATTGACTACAAATAAGTTTAATTGCCTACAAATAAGTTTAATTGCCTACAAATAAGTTCAGTTGGCTAAAAAGAAGTTAAATTAGTTACAACATTTTAAAGAAATAATATGTTTTGTGTGCTAGGCAGACATAAGCAAGTGGAGAAAAATGGCTGAAAGAAAAAAATAGGGCAGTGCTAGCCCTGATTAGGTTCGCCTCTTAAATTGACTATGTTAAACAGAAATGAGAGGTTAGTTCTACCTGTTCTTTTTGATAAAAGGTAACAAGAGAGAAGATTGTTATCGAGATGAAAAGGTTTGGTGGTTTGATCAAGCATTGTTTTAGAATATTACAAGGGTCATATAGGCCTTGTTAGATAGTGCTTGATATGATATCAGTATAAATATGTAGGAAGATACATGTCAGTTAATATATATTGATAGGTATTATCTGGACAGGTCATCAGCAGGAGTTACAATCATGTATTATGTGTACCAACCCACATTGTTATATTTGCTGTGTAAGTTAATTGCTGCATTTATGCTAAATGTGTTGATATTCTGATTAAAGTAATACATTGTATTTTATGCAGGCAGCCTGAAAAAATTTAAATAAGAAACAATACACATGCACAAAAACAGAAAAATACAAACAACAAAAAAGTCATGAAAGAAGTTACTAAAATTACAAACTTATCAGCAGGTTTGATCTAAAAGTGATTTTTTTCAGACCGATTTGGGACAATAATTCAGCCCCATTCCCCTCCTTAAATAATATATTTTTTCCCTAAAAAAGTCAACAAATTTTCAAGGGCATTTTGCTCGGGGAGGGGGTGTTCTTATGTCGGATTTTAGAAGAGAAAGCAGGTCCACGATGAAACAAAGTTTGTCATGTATAAAAAAAGTCTTTTTTTTTTTTTTTTTTTTTTTTTCCTCCTCCGTACGGAGCTTTTTAATTTCAAACTTCGAGTAACAAGTAATAAAAAAATAATGGCCTTAGCTGGGTCAGGGTGTTTAAACGGACAGTGCGCTTCATGGAGAGGAAACAGTACAAACAGAAATAATACCATACTAGAACAACACTGGCACAACTTTGGGGAATCATGTCTGTGCAAATTTATTAAATGTGAGTCCACTGCAGCATGATGCACCACTTAAAAAAGAAACACACCAACTTTCTTCCTTAAAACTAAGCTGGGAAGTGAGATTAAACATTTTCATATCTTGTGACAAAGAAAATTTAACTTAAGAATAAAGATGTCATGTTGCTTTTTCAGTACAGACTTTTAAAAGTTCCAGTTCAATGCCTTATAAAATGGTGTCTCACACAGAACTCATCTCTCCTAAAAACATTTACTCTTCAAATACCTTAGACAATTAATATCTTCACAAATATGAAAACAGTGTCTGTCCAGTATGATTTTGGATTGCTAACCATATAATGTCACATGTAGTAATACATAACAAACATACTTCCCTTTATCCGAACAAATAGATGATGAAACAGTAAACAAATTCCAGGTAAACAGTGTACTAACAGTAGCTTGTCAGACGATATCATTTAGCAATTTACACATATAACTTCTGCCATGCATTATCGCTACCATTTAGCATACCAACATGATTTTCTATTATATACTGGCATATTCACAAAACTTTTCTTTAGGTCTTATAATTTGTCTGAGTACAGACAGGCATAGTTCCTTAACATCACCAGTACTAGACTCCCTTCCTACATAAGAAAATTGTCAGCTTGTCGGGTTGAAATATTCAATAATTCATCACATTGTATAAAATTATATATCGTATACCTGTGATAAATACTTAATCCTGATTGGCAGATTGCCGCATGTGCTGAGTCCGCAAAAGCATGTGTAGACCTGGAAAATGATGTGTAGACCTGCACGGATTTCAAGACGTCATTTCTGTTATATTTTCGCATAATTTTGACTACTTTTTATGAGGTATACGATATAATAATTTTAGACTAATGTTTTGGTCAACATATAGTTTTGCGGACCTGGGAAAAATGATATAGACCTCGGACTTCGTCCTCGGTCAATATCACTTTTAACAGGTCCGCAAAACTATATATAGACCTCAACATTAGTCTATAATTGTATAGTGTATTACAGTAAGGACAGCTTCAGAGATTTAACAAGTACCAGTCAGACATAATGTCTCCACTCCTAACTCATCCTCCCTTGCTGTTGAAGGCAGCACATAAATATGCTGCTTTCTCAAATATACTGACTTTTAATTAAATAAGACTGTTCAGGAGTCAAAAAAATATATGCTTCAATTCAAACAAACTGTTACCCTGTCAAATATATTTTATACTTGAAAACCTCCGACAAAATACAGTAGCAAAGTTTTAAACTGCATGGTATATCAACTTGAAATGACATGATCGCGCCATTCTTCATCAAGCACATGCTTTCTATTATAACTGTTGAATTTAGAAAACTGTGATACAGCGGAGTACAATGTAAAACACTCTGAGTACTCTTCAATATCTCTACCGTGACAGATAAGACTTTAAATAATTTAAATTAATTGCATATTCTCCAACCTCGCGAAAGAGGCAGGGAGCTTTTCAAGTTTTCATTGTTCCTTCCCATAAAATTTGCAACTTGGCTATTTGAGGAATATGATGCATCGATTGTCTTTGCATACAGAAAATCTCATGCTCAGCCTAAGTTTCAAACCCAGGACGTACCATATCACAGGCTTACAACCAAACCACTGACCTATCGAGGCCAACTCTGTGCAGCTTTTTGTTGATGTTAAAAGACTGAAAATATGTACAGAGTGAAACAACTTAAAGAGTCCAATTTCACAAATTTCTGACAGCCGTAACACTTGAGAATTTTTATATTTCAGTCAATATATTGATTGTACATGTTTGCGCTTCAAAAACTATCACATTATTATGAACTTTCACATTTTAACAAAATCATAACATTTAAATGTGAGGTGCACTGGTAGCATGTTTGCCTCGGGATAAGAGGGTTCTGGGTTTGATCCCGCCAGTGCCAAGAAGTGGCATTGTCCTTAGGCAAGATACAGTTAATTCTGCATTAGCTCTCTCTTTTCGAGGTGGATTCCATGTGGAGTGAGTCTCGACAATGATCAATATAGTTATTTGGACTTGTTTCACAATCGGGAGTAAATAATTAGTATAAATTAAATGTGAGATTGTCGAAATATGTTTGCACCATGTTCCTGAATACCAGTTTTGTCAGGTGTTACTTAAGATATACTGAAAGTCAATATCTTGAAGTTGAACAGTGTCAACTATTTGTTGCAACTAGCAACTGACCCCCTAATGGGGTCCCGCATCCTTACACTGCCCGCATTATAATATATGTTGCTTTACTACAGACATTTTCCATGGATTCTAACTAATAATGTCACTCAAATGCAAAGCCCAATTGGAATATCTCATCACATTTTCATCTACCTGTCTACAGACTTAATTTTCAAAAATTTTAGTTTAACTTAAAATAAAAACATGAATTTCTTACAAAAGAAATGAAACATACAATTTTGCCATGAAAATAACGTACCACCTAAATTAGGTAGCCTTATATAGCACAACATACCTATGTCTTTAAACTTGAAGCACAACTGCAGGCTGTCATTTCCCTGTGACATACAATGTATATGTATGTGGTATCTTTTGCAAATTAACATCTGCAGGCTAATCCCTGCACAGTTTATAATGGACAGAGTAAATCAGTGTAGAAAGCTAGACAGATAATTTACACTGCCTGGTTCATTGGCCAGGTACAGTGGTGAAAATCTATGCTTTACAAATTTAAGAGAAGTTACACAAGCAAAAAGTATTACCTGTTGTATATCTGGTTTAAAGTTTATGTTGAAAGATGAACAAACTAATGTCAGAATAAAAGAAAGTCAAACATGAACAAGGAAATGAGTTTGGATCTACTCATTACTCATGTCCTCTTTCGCACTGAATACTTGACTGTGTTTGATTGGTCAAAATACAAAACTTAAAAAAAAAACAAGAACAAGAATCGAACAAATTACTAAAATGTCTCAAATTTATATTTATATATGGCCTACATATAAATCTGAATATCTTCTGTAACTTTAGTCTTATTGTTATTTTTTTTAAGTGCGGTATGTGAATTACTTCCCTTTGTTTACCGGGAAATACAAATTAACATTGATTGAAAACAACAATGTAAGTTCAACTATAGACTATCAAATTCGATGGCAAAATTATTACAGTAATTTTTTAGGTACAACTGATACACTGCAAGAATTAGAGTTAATGAACGAAATCAGGGGCGAGAATAATACGATTTGTAACATGTTTCCGCGACGTGTTATTACCTGGTCAAAACCAATGCCAGACGTTTCGGCCTTTCTATGTATCTTTATCGATTTTAGCAGTTGCAAATCCATGTGTATATAGGTCCGTGACGACAGGTACTGTTTCAAAGTTGGTGCTTTTAACTTCAGTTTGTAGTCGGTCCCTGATTTTTTTGTGTCACTCTCCGTCCTTAGCCTAGTGTTTATGTTTGGTGTAGTGATCCCAAATTATGATATGCCAACTGCATACCCTACTGATGTTTTCTGCAAAGTTTTATCAAAATCCAGTCATAGATTTAGCTTCACAAGATTTCTAGTGGTCAAGAAAAGTTCCTAAAACATTGATGTTTTTTAGAAAAATTTAAAGAAAAGTTATGCTCAACCATTTCATTTCTTTCATTAATTAGTACATGCAGGGTCTTTCAAATAGTATGGTCTAGAAACGCACTCTATAAACGTCTTATCGTACTGATAATCTTGTCTCGGTTATCGATTTTTACCTGGAAGCGATTATCACACCGTGCATTTATCACGCCGAGCGAGTTAACTGGTATTTTGTCCGATAGTTGTATGCAAAACTGCCCGTCATTTTGTCATTTAAATACCAATTTTAATTTAAAAAATGGTAAATTGGAAAGCTGAGAAAATTTCCTGTAAAACTGTGAAATTAAAACCTTTATATATAATAAACTTTTGTTTTAAACGCGAGTTAAACACGGTCCATGCTGTTCCGTCTTGCGCGTTTTAGCGATGGATGGTAATTTGACTCGCGATATTGGTCTTACAAAACTGTACGTTATTATGTTATTCAATAAAAAAACGAAAATCTAATTCATAACAAACAAAAATGTAACCCTTAATTTACATTTTAATTAGCAATTTTCTATCATTTGACCCTTAATATACAGTGAAAAACTGTGCACAAAATATCACCGAATCGTGAAAAAATTCACAGGTGACGCCATTTTTTAGATTTTGATCGGATCTAACCGTCCCAGAAAATTAAAATACGGGTGAAATACGAAAATCTAAGACATAACAGACGTATATTAGACTTAAATCTATGAGAAAAAGATGTAACATCAATCCCTTGAACACCATGCAAGTAGGAAAGAAGCGCTAAAACTAGGTCGGTTTTCGCTTTCGGCCGTTTGTGAAAAAAAAAACGTTCATATCAAGTCAACTTTCCAATGCGTAAATCCATCTAAACCAAAACATCGGGAAAAAATAATGTCATATTATGATAAGGGAATGCATATATTGTATTAAGGATCTCTTTGTTGGTCAAATTGATTGGTAAAATATCGAGATATACGTAGATATAAAGTTTCAATATTTTCTTTCTTTTTCCAAAATGGCGGGTACCCGGATGTTTGTCACGTGATCCGAGGCAAGTTATTTATCGTATTACTCTCGTTTCCGGACCATACTATTTGAAAGACCTTGGTACATGCAAACGCAAATTTATAATATCAAATTGATGGAAAATCATTTTATGACCAGGCTGATCAAAAAGATTTGTCATTTTTCAACTATGTTCAATAGGAATAAATCTGTTGTATATATTCATGTTATTTAGCTCTAACTTATGCAATGTTTGTTTTTTAATGATATTAAATCATTGGTGAATGTATTACATTAACTTTTGATTATCATATATTGAAGAGTATTATCACTTTAAAGGTTTATAATTGGAATTTGGCCATGTAATAGATTTGTTCGAAACTTTAACATCTGATCATTTACACTTATTTATGTTCACTTAGCGCTTAATTCAAGTAAGATTTTCACTGGAGGTATTTTTAAAATTTGATTTCCCTATCCTGGTTGCCCAACCAAGATAGAGTTATTTTATCATAAGTTAAAATTTGATACACATACTTTGCCTGCAGAAAGATATAAATATAAGACCTAATATGTTATATTTGTGAAATATTTGCATTAAATATTATATATTTAGATGGAATTCATTAGAAATTCAAGTTTGAAAAGATATTATTACCTCCCTTTACCTATCTTGGGTGCGCACCCAAGATAGGTTGCAAATGAATCATTTCAGAAGCTACACGTAGGTTTAAAACTTGCATTTTGGTTCAGAATGTTAAGATATTTGTAAATCTATCCAATTCAAATGTAAAAGTAGAAATTATATTGAAATAAAAAAGAAATACTCAACGTTTTAAATACGTTCATATTAAAGGGGAGTAATAACAAAATTATATAAAAGTTAATAGAATGTAAATTTCTGATAGGGATCTAACTCAATGTAATGGGTCTTTTTGTTCATTAAATTAATCTCTAACAGAATAAACAAAAAGTAAAAATTGTCATAAACTGTTGCTTAAAAGTAATTGACCACCTTTAACAGATCCCAGTGACTTTGACCTTTTGCATAGTGACCCAAAATTATGAGATGCACAATTACACTTCATACAAGTTTGATGTGTTTAGGAGATTAAGGGAGACACAATTTCCCTTTAGAAGGGTTCAGGAGAATAATAGCAGACCGTGTAAGGCAGAAAAACAAGAAGCAATGGGAAACAGTATCTATGCATTTAGTAGGGGAAACAGAAATATGAAATATTTTTCTTACCTATCTTCAGATTTTTTTCTGCAAGTGCCAATAACTATATTCTTACCTTTTCTAGATGTCTACACCAGAAAATGATCTGGTTCCCAGCATTAGTCCAGCAACTACAGGACGAGATTCTGTATCTCGACTTTCTCGGGCTACCCCTGAACTGATGAATATAAGCCCATTATCTGATGGAACACCTGTGCCAAGAAACCAGCAAAAATCTGTTGAAGAATTGCTTAGGCAAAGAGAATGGCTCCATTCACAGAGGAATCAGCTCCAAGCTCAGATAAATGCCACAGAATCAGGTCAAACATCTCAATTAGTGTTCTATTTTAGTAACTTAATTTAAATATGTTTTAATAGTTTGACTTTTACCCTGCTGACAGGAAAAGCTTTGGCCTATGTATTCAGTGCAGATCATGATAATACAAATTTATCAGGGTTCAACTGTTGCAGTCACTCAGGCTTTCCGGTTGTTGTCGCTCCACTGCACTTTGGTTTTGTGTGTTTGATCTATATCAATCAGTTGCAATATTTTAGAAATCATCCCACACTCATTAAGAAAACTTTTGATACATGTATAACAATACACTTGAAGATATGCAGTTAGAATTACATTTTATGTTTGGTGACCTTGGTGACTGCTTAAGAGAACAGAAACAGCACTGTATATTTTTTTCAATTAGTTGTTTGTTTATTTTACTTGCAGAGTCATCGAAAAATCTAGACATATTGTCAATCAATCAACTTAAAGTATTGTAAGTATTCTTGTATATACAAGTGTAAACATAATTTCTTTTAAACGGAGAGATTCAAGATAAAAGGAGGGAATATTTTTTATGACTTAGCTCAAACTTAACTTTGGAAGGATTTCAAGCATTCTTCATTCATAAATATTTCTTTTATATTGGTCAGAAAATAATGGGCTATAAACTGGACAGTAGAGACTGGTTTTGGATAATCATGTAAAGAAATGCTAACAGTAGGAACTAGGATACCAGCATTTTTACAATGGTACATATTTTTATTTCAGATATGAGAATTTGAAAGAAGACTTATTGCAGAAAACAGCTGTACATGATGGAAGAGAGCTTATATTGAAGGGGTAAGGAAAGTTCTCTATATTTTTGTGTCACCCTTTCGGAGAAAAGGTGATACATAGGGATCGCTTTGTCCGTGTGTGCGTACGTCCGTCTGTCTGTCACAAAAACCCAACGTCGGCTATAACTTTACCATTTTTTAAGATTTCTTCATCGAACTTATAAATGGTATTGCTTATAATGAAAGGGTCATAATGCCACCAAATTTTGTAGGTCAAGATCATATTTACAGAGTTATGCCCCTTTTTATGCCACCAAAGGATGGCATATTAAAATCGCACCGTCCATCTGTCCGTGCTTACATTTGGATACTTAGGTGGCTATAGGAACAATAGGTAACAGTAAATACTCTTTGATGTCATTCATTCCATAAGCTCTTAAGTGGCTATTTTTTCTCTTGCACGTGGCTAAAAGAACAATAGAGGGAACAATAGAGTAGCCACACAAGTATCCATATGTAGGGACGTCCGTCTGTCCGTCCCCACTTACACATTCGTGTCAGGACTGTAACTTTGTCATGCATTGAAGGATTTTAAAATAACTTTGCACAAATGTCTAGCACATCGAAGGATTTTAAAATTACATAGCACATTTATTGAGCACATGGAGAGGACACAGACTGTGAGACACCTCTTTCGGGGGCATTTGTCACTTGTGAGGGACAGCTCTTGTTGTACTTAGTTTTTGTCATGAAAACTTTAAATTGGCTATAACTTTGCCATTTATTAAGATTTCTTCATCAAACTTTCAAATTGTGTTGCTTATGACAATAGGGTTGTGATGCAGCCAATTTTTTTTCTGTCACAAAGTTATTGGTTATTCTGACAAAGTGTAAGAGGGCGACACAAGTATTCTACTGAACACCCATCTAGTTAAAGTTACCAACAGTGACTGTCATGTTTGCAGACTTTCAGCTCCTACTTATAATTTTATTTAGTGACTGGTATTTGAATAAATGCTTATGACTGTCAACATATTTGAAGCCAAATTGTCATTTATGCAGTATGTTACTGACCTGTGTTCTTGAATGTTAGAAAAAGGCAACATTTTCATTTCTGTAGTGCGATATTGACCTGTGTACTTGTGTTTTTGAGCAAGGCGGAAATGTCATTTCATCAGTGTGATATTGACCTGTGTTCTTGTGTGATTCAGCAAGGCAGCAATGTCATTTTTGCAGTGTGATATTGACCTGCGTACTTGTGTCTTTGAGCAAGGCAGCAATGTCATTTCTGCAGTGCTATATTGACCTGTGTTCTAGTGTGTTTCAGCAAGGCAACCATGTCATTTCTGCAGTGCGATATTGACCTGTGTTCTTGTGTGATTCAGCAAGGCAAGCACGTCATTTCTGCCGTGCGATATTGACCTATGTTCTTGTGGGATTCAGCAAGGCAAGCATGTCATTTCTGCAGTGCGATATTGACCTGTGTTCTTGTGTGTTTCAGCAAGGCAACTATGTCATTTCTGCAGTGCGATATTGACCTGTGTTCTTGTGTGATTCAGCAAGGCAAGCATGTCATTTCTGCAGTGCGATATTGACCTGTGTTCTTGTGTGTTTCAGCAAGGCAACCATGTCATTTCTGCAGTGCGATATTGACCTGTGTTCTTGTGTGATTCAGCAAGGCAAGCATGTCATTTCTGCAGTGCGATATTGACCTGTGTTCTTGTGTGTTTCAGCAAGGCAACCATGTCATTTTTGCAGTGTGATATTGACCTGTGTTCTTTTGTGTTTCAGCAATTCAACCATGTCATTTTTGCAGTTTGATATTGACCTGTGTTCTTGTGTGTTTCAGCAAGGCAGCAATGTCATTTCTGCAGTGTGATTTTGACCTGTGTTCTTATATGTTCTAGGGAATGCCTGAGCAAGGCAACATTGTCAGTTCTGCAATGTGATATAGATGGTGAATGTGATCCAGAGACACTAAACAGAAAAAGGTATGTCACTCATAAAGTCTATAATCTTCTACTTCTTATTATGTCTCTCCCTCAACATTTTAACATTATTCTGTCTGTCTGGATGGATGTTACAAAGTTTGTCTGTGCAACCCGCTTGGCGGATCTTAACCAAACTTTACACAAGTGATCAGTTCCAAGCCTAGTTGTGCATATTGCAGGCATTTTCCCATTCAGTTATCTAAGGCGGAGTTATTGCCCTTGATTTGTCTAATTTTATGATGTCTGTGCTATAACTTCTATACCTCTCTTTGCATTTCAACTAAACCGCACAAGTAATCAGTACAATGTCTACATTTGCATATCATCAACATATCCTGGTTCAATGATTTAGCACAGTTTTTTCCCTTCAATTGTCAAGTTTAATAACAGGGTAACTTGGACATGGGTAAAATTTTGCAAGTAGATTTTAATATTGACATTCACTTTGACCAGTTGATCTACTTTCTTGTTTATGTCATTGTTCCACATGTGCAATTTTGCAAACATTTAAATACATACTGTACATGATATTGTGAAGTTCCATGAAAAGGGCATTGGGGTCAAAGGGGAGCCATTGTTTCTGCTGATGAAACAACCTCAAGTATTATTGTGTTTTAGCAGAAACATAGTTGATCCATTATCCAAGATAGTTTTTAAAATCTTCAGAGAATTGGAAAGTCTCTTGGAAGAATATACAACGCTGGCATCACAAGTTGCTAAAGAACACAAGGTAAAGTATGTCATTAAAGTGATATTACACTTCAAAATGACCATATGGTTTTATGAAAAAATAAGGCGCTTAAAACACAATAAATGCTTTCAAAAGACAAATGGAAATACTTACTGGATTCCTACCAGTTCTCGGGTGGAAAATGAACATGTTTGTTTGTAGAATAGCAACAAATAATAGCAAACCCATAAGATTTTAACAGGATAAACTAAGGTTCTATGATGACATTATAAACTTGTCACTGTATCGACTGTGTCCATAGCTTAATTGTAGATGAGGCCAGAAAAGGGGTTCTATTGATCTGTTTAAAGCCTCATTAGGCAACCAATTATCGTACACTCAACTTTGTGCAAAGCACTATTCCAAACAAAGCTGTTTAGTGCTTGTTTTACTATTGTGCAAAAAAACCCAATAAATATAAGTATTCCCGATTCAAGATACACATCATTTTATTTGCATTAGACCTATTAACATTTATAGGTTACATGTTCAAGGATAACACAAGAACAGTAGTGATTTTACATGCTCATGTTGATCTTAAGAAAAGAAAAAAAGGGGAAGCCAAAAAAATATTTATACTTAGTGTGAGCCTTGAACCCTGTCCGCGTGGGTGGCAAGACATTATCGTAACCACTCGACTATTCCGACTTTGTAGTTGTGTATTTAAAACTACTTATGTCATATCGATTTTATATTACGCCTCATCCGTTTTATGGTCTATTTATGTTTAAATTGTATTTCTTAAATATACTTACTGTTATACATAAAAGACTAATTGCATTGTTGCCAGAGTTTGGTAAGTAACTAGACTCATTCTCCATGGGGATTTGATCAAGGAAAAATGTTGAAGATTGCGAATGTTGATCTATATCCATTATATACATGTTAATTAAAGGTCAACAAGTAAAGCAATGCTTAGTTGTTGTTGTTGTTTCAGGAAAATAGTCAGCTAAGAGAAACTTTAGAGAATGTTAAAAAGGAGAATTTTGGTAAGTTCTTGTAATTCAAGATTGATTATAAATAATTAAAAGAAATCACTGTAACCTCTCATAGTTTGAGGATCATGGGTTTGAGCCCTGCTACCAAACATGTCTCTTTATACAAGAAAGTTGGCAGTTTCTTACAGATAGGGATCAAGTACTGGTTCCTCCCAAGAATGATGGTTTGGTAAACTGTCCGCCTTTAAAATTGATCGAAATATGGTTGAAACAGCCGTTAAACCCATACAACATCAATACAACAAGAGGTGGTAACATGTCTTATCATTGCTGATGTTTGAAATCGATTGTAAGCAACATTATTTTATTTTATTAGAATTACTGAAGAGGAGTCGTGAATTATACTCAGAGATTGGGGAGAAAAGAAAAGCCAAGGAGGAAGAACTGAGAACTTTAACTGCAGATTCAAAAGGGAAAAGGTAAACTTGAAACCCACCGTGCAAAAACCATCATAAGGCATTAGGGACTATCATGGATTCAGATCAGCCTGCACAACTATGCTGTCTGTATATATACACCACGTTTGGAATGGACCAATCCATCTTTCAATTTGGGCGGGACCTATTTGTTAAAAATATGCTCAAGTGTAAAATCCATGATCTTTATTTACCATGTTTAGAAGAACTGCTGTAGTATCAACCTTTTAAGGTTAACAGTTGTTGCCCTTCATTTATACAGGTGTGACCTTTGTTTTACATTGTCCCACATGCAATTTAAAAACCCTCAATTTCTGGGGGGGTTTATATAGGTTGTATATAGATAACCCCATTTAACATCTCGAGCGGTCAGGGAATTAATGCAATGTTAGTCCTGTTTATTTCAAGACACATCAAGATACAAGAATTCTAATCATGGAAAAGAAATGAATGTTGTAGCTCATATATTATCACTCAAACTAAATAATTAGCTAGTGCTAAGCAGCAGCAGGAACAAAACTAAGTTCATAATACATGAAAAATAACATGCATTGAAACTGGGGTAAGTAGATCATTTATTATGACGTCACAACCAAATAAATGAATCCACTTTCTTAAATTACCTTATATTCAAAAAGTGATTCTTGGCTCTTATTTGGTGCAGAGGGATCAATGAACGATACATAAACATAACAGGCAGTAAAGACATGTGTATTTTCATATACAATTGTATATTTATATACTTTCAGTATCCATGAAATGATGGAGACTAAACTTCAACAAAACTATATCCAGAATAACACATTTCAAGGACTTATACTGGGCAGTGGAATAAACTGGGCACAAGATGACAAACTGTGTAAACTTATGTTGGATGCTGGCAAGAGTGTGCATGTGTGAAGGCAAAGTGTGAAGGGGGAAAATGTGTATCCAGTGTTATATAGATTAGATACAGTTTAGCCTGTGTTAGTAGACACTTCAATGAAGTAACCAATACCGATGTATCCTGTAATTTGACGATTTTCAAACTGTAAATACTAGTACATTTTATATGCTGTGACCTGTTTTAAGTAGTCATTTCATGCAGCTTTCGGTTGGGTGCTTTAGTCAGGTTTGACTGTACCGCAACATTATTATCTGATTTGTGTCAAGAGACTGATTGAAAGTGAAAAGTGATTGCTGAATTAAAAATCTGAAATGTTATAATGGAAATTAAAATGGGTCATTATGTTCTTAATGTTAACATGATGTACAATCATTACATGTAACTATTTATTGTAATAAATCTATTTGCTGCACCAACCCTTACTGTTAGATACAACAGTTGTAGTATAATTCACATTTAAAGCTGGTTTTAATAAAATCTTGGTAAGGATAGAAACTGGAGCATATAGGATAAAAAAAAATGGGTGGCTAGGTCAGGTGCGGTGACATGTTGTAGATTTTCAGGCCCTCTAATAGGTAAAAATGACAGATTATGACCTCCTTTTATAAACAACACTATACAACCATGTTCCCTGTTGACACTGGTAAGCTGTAAAAAGCTATCATGTGTCTCTTGTTGAGAAATAGTAAATACTTGCAGTCAAAGATTTTGAACTACGAAAGTCAAGACTACTTTTTGCATTTTGAAAACAGTCATGTATTTTGATACTAGTAACTGTTCTTTGAAAGACTGGATTCAATTTAAGTCCCACATCATCTGTAGAAGATTCAAGAAGTGTTATAGCAACTTTTGGTCACATGTTTGTCTTGTACATATCAACAATTTGTAGTAAAATTACATTGACCGTGTTTAACCTTTGTAGATTATATGCTGACTATATCATTGAATCTCTAGTTACATCATTTATTGTGAGGCTACAAGTATTTTGAGTCAGTCACTGATCTTGTGTTGAAAATTGCTACCATCTGGTTACTTGAAAATACATGTTCTTTGACCTTGGATCATCTGACTAAGTAGAGACATTTCTCTGGAACCACAGAGACTTTTTAGTGGAAAAACTGTGTCCTGTAATAACTTGAAAACACATTGGCTCACTATACATTTGATTTGGTAGTGACTTTTTTCGAAGATTGTCACCATTGAAACTTTGGATGTAAGGAACAACATTTTCTGGCCCAACAATGAAAAATGTACAGTAAAGTAATCATATATATTGAAGTGAAAATATGTTCCGAAGAGTTAAAAATATCTATTGATTTTCCTTTTGCCGTCTGCATTGTAATTTTCATAGAGCACTTGTAGCTATTATTCATAAAGGTAAATCATTACACACGTGTACTGTAACCTTTTGGTAAACTAGTTAAATGAGAATGCAAACATAGTTGCTAAGTACAATATTCAAGTGATAATATTTTACGTTAATAATTGTGAGCGTTTTTTAAAGCATGCAGACGGAATGAAATCCCATGTTGGGAAAAATTCCTTTTTAAATATTTCAAGTTATGGCAAGTGAGCGAAAATCAGCTTCCTTCAATTGTATTTGTTTAAGTATTGCCAATTAAAACAAGAACCGTCCTTTTTTAGCTCGACTATTTGGAGAATATGGAGAGCTATTACAGTCACTTGTGTGTCGGCGTTGCTTCTTTGGTTAAAGTTTTGCCTGCTAAGTACTATCATGCACATATCTCAGTAACCACTTATGATATTGACTTGAAACTTTGTTCATGTCTTTAGGGGTGTCATACAATCAAGGCAGATAACTCTTGAAAAAATTTAGTACAAATTATGGCCCTTGTTTGACTTTGAAAATTTGGTTAAAGTTTTGCCTGCTAGGTACTATCATGCACATATCTCAGTAACCACTTATGATATTGACTTGAAACTTCGTTCATGTCTTTAGGGGTGTCATACAATCAAGGCAGTTAACTCTTGAAAAAATTTAGTACAAATTATGGCCCTTGTTTGACTTTGAAAATTTGGTTAAAGTTTTGCCTGCTAGGTACTATCATGCACATATCTCAGTAACCACTTGTGATATTGACTTGAAACTTCGTTAATGTCTCTAGGGGTGTCACACAGTCAAGGCAGATAACTCTTGTATAAATTTAGTACTAATTATGGCCCTTGTTTGACTTTGAAAATTTGGTTAAAGTTTTGCCTGCTAGGTACTATCATGCACATATCTCAGTAACCACTTATGATATTGACTTGAAACTTTTTTAATGTCTTAAGAGGTGTCACACAGTCAAGACAGATAACTCTTGTTTAAATTTAGTGCAAATTATGGCCCTTGTTTGACTTTGAAAATTTGGTAAAGTTTTGCCTGCTAGGTACTATCATGCACATATCACAGTAACCACTTATGGTAGTTATATCAAACCTTGCAATAGTGTTCAGGGTAAATTTTGTATCAAACAATTAATTTACCAAAAATTAAATCTATAGTTATAGATTTTGACTTTTTTTATGATTCAACTTTCCTAGTTTATACTTAATAGTTAGCAGAATTTTGTTTTGCTATTACACTGATAAAAGTTTTGTTTTATTAGCAAACACCCACAATAGTCGAGCGTGCTGTCTTATGGACAGCTCTTGTTATGTTTTATTAATCCTTGCAATTATTTTACATAGGTTTACAGATATAGAAAAGGATAACAGTTATAGATCTTTATAACTCTTCAAAAGGAGGTAGGAAAATCAAAAGCAACTATAAGTTGATGGCTCGGGTTTTATTACATTTGACTATAAAAATACTTGTTAGATAAATATTTTAGTTCGATATATATACATCGTATATAAGAAACTTGTTCGATATACAGATATAAGGAACTCCGGATATAAGGAACAAATTTGATAGGTCCCGAGGAGTTCGTTATAAGCAGAGTTTACTGTATGCTTTTCCACTTGTAAAATCCATTGAGGGGATTTGTGACTACTATGCCATTTTTGGACCAAGGGATTTCGACCAAGAGGACTTTGAAGTACACTCTACTTCTGAGACCTAGGACTGAACCAATATACTTGGTATATTCAGCCTGTGTTATTGTTACAACAAAGTGAACATTTGGAGTATGCAAAAGAATATTAGAAATGATATAGGAGTTACAGAGTGGCAGAAGGAATAGGAAACTAAAAACTGACCTGGAGATATGAACAGATGAATCTAATCGTCTGAAACAGATTTGTTTCAAGATAGAGTTGTGATTGTCTTGTGATGTAGATTGCACGCAACTTTGATCAACTAACATTCACCAGAACAATATCTATCGCTCACCTGAGACCTACTTACAACCCAGTGTAACCAAATTTCAACACTAGACTATATATCATAAACACAATCTGTTTGACCTTGACAAGACAAACATTCATACCAATTTACATGATGATTGGCTATAAAATTTGACTCCTACAGTATCAAGATTTTCCTTGGAATTGACTTGATTACCTAGTTTTTAACCCCTGTTGATCCACACATACACTCTGACCAATTTTCCTGACAATTGGATATTAAATGTGGCCTTCAGACTCTTAACAAGGTTTTAATTATACCCCCGAAACGAAGTTTGGGGGGGTATATAGGAGTCACCCGGTGGTTGGTCGGTCGGTCGCCCAGTCAGGCGGTCCGTTGCATTTTCCTTGTCCGGAGCATAACTTGAAAACTACTAGTTGGAATTCAATACAACTTCATACAATGGTCAAGCACATTGAGAGGAAGTGCAGTGCACAAGAACCATAACTCCATCTTGACTCATTACAGTTATTGCCCTTTGTTACTTTTCCTTGTCCGGAGCATAACTTGAAAACTACTGGTGGGAATTCAATACAACTTCATACAATGGTCAAGCACAATAAGAGGAAGTGCAGTGCTTATGATACATAACTCTATTTTCAGTAATTACAGAGTTATTGCCCTTTGTTACTTTTCCTTGTCCGGAGCATAACTTGAAAACTACTGGTTGGAATTCAATACAACTTCATACAATGGTCAAGTACATTGAAAGGAAGTGCAGTGCACATGAACCATAACTCTATCTTGACTCATTACAGAGTTATTGCCCTTTGTTACTTTTCCTTGTCCGGAGCATTACTTGAAAACTACTGGTGGGAATTCAATACAAATACATAAAATGGTCAAGCACAACAACAGGAAGTGCAGTGCACAAGAACCATAACTCCATCTAGACTAATTACAGAGTTATTGCCCTTTGTTAGCTCGACTTTTCTATGAAAAGGGGAGCTATCCTACTCGCCCGGCGTCGGCGGTCGCGTCGGCGTCGGCGTTGGCGTCACACCTTGGTTAAGTTTTTCGTACCACCCCACTTTATTTCAAAAGTATTAGAGGTATGGCTTTGAAACTACCATACTTGTTTACCATCATAACCTCCATCTACAGACAAGAGTACATAACCTGTCAAGATTTTGACAGAATTATGGCCCTTTTGACTTAGAAAGTGTATTGAGCTTGGTTAAGTTTTCGTACCACCTCACTTTATTTCAAAACCATTGGAGGTATTGCTTTGAAACTAACCATACTTGTTTACCATCATGACCTTCATCAACAGACAAGAGTACATATTTCGTCAAGATTTTTGACAGAATTATGCCCCTTTTTACTTAGAAAATACATTGAATATGGGTAAAATCCACTTATTGCCTTAACCCTTTGAGATATTGCTTTGAAACTTTGAATGCTTGTTTACATCATACCCCCATCTGTAGGCAAGAGAAGGTAACTCTGTCAGGGATTGTTTTAAAAATTAAGGCCCTTTATCAACTTAGAATCTTGGTTAAGTTTTTGTACCAGTCCACTTTTTTGACTAAACTGTTCGAATATTACTTTGAAAGTTGGAATACTTGTTTACCATCATATCCCAAAACATGGGCAGGAGAAGGTAATTCTGTCAAGGATTTTATATGAATTATGGCCCTTTTGACTTAGAAACTCGGGTCCACTTGTTGACTTAACCATTTGAGATATTACTTTGAAAGTTAGAGTACTTATGAACCATCATGAGACCTATCTGTAAGCAAGAGAATATAACTCTGTGAAAATGTTTCTTGATTTGTACTTAGAAATTCTTAGTTAAAGTAGTTAAAGTCTTGTGTGCCCTTAACTGTCAAAGTTTTGTTTTTTGGCAAGCACTAAAAAAGTCGAGCGCGCTGTCCTACTGACAGCTCTTGTTACTTTTCCTTGTCTGGAGCATAACTTGAAAACTACTGGTAGGAATTCAATACAACTTCATACAATGGTCAAGTACATTGAAAGGAAGTGCAGTACTTATGAACCATAACTCTATCTTGACTCATTACAGAGTTATTGTCCTTTGTTACTTTACCTTGTCCGGAGCATTACTTGAAAACTACTGGTTGGAATTCAATACAACTACATACAATGGTCAAGCACAAGGAGAGGAAGTGCAGTGTACAAGAACCATAACTCTATCTTGAGTATTTACAGAGTTATTGCCCTTTGTTACTTTTCCTTGTCCGGAGCATTACTTGAAAACTATTGGTTGGAATTCAATACAACTTCATACAATGGTCTAGCACAATGAGAGGAAGTGTAGTGTACAAGAACCATAACTCTTTCTTGACTCATAAGAGAGTTATTGCCCTTTGATACTTTTCTTTGTCCGCAGCATAACTTGAAAACTAATGGTTGGAATTCAATTTAACTTCATACAATAGTCAAGTACATTGAGAGGAAGTGCAGTGCACAAGAACCATAACTCTATCATGACTCATTACAGAGTTATTACCCATTTTTACTTTTCCTTGTCGCAGAGCATAACTTGAAAACTAGTGGTTGGAATGCAATACAACTTCATACAATGGTCCAGCACAATGAGAGGAAGTGCAGTGTACAAGAACCATAACTCTATCTTGAGTAATTACAGAGTTATTGCCAAGAACAATATCTCTATTTTAGTTGGTTTTTTTGCAAGGTATTCTGTTACTACGTACTTCCTCAGTTTATAAAGCAGTCTTTCGGGGGTATTAATCACATTTAGTGATAGCTCTAGTTTTATTTGTTTGAGTGACCTAGTTTTTTTACCCCAAGTTATCCAGTTTCAAACTTGACCTAGAAATAATTTGGACAAACAGTATGAGCAATTTTCAAGAATATTTGATAATTATGAAATATGGCATCTGTAGTATTAACAAGGCTTTCAGCTCAGCTGACCACGAAGTGGTCATGGTCAGCTATTAGGATCGTTGAATGTCCAGCGTCCGGCCATCCACAATTAGTTTGCATACACTCTAGCATCTACATTTTTTAAACAATTGTAATAAAACTTGAACACAATGTATATGGCCACAAGGGGCAGATGAGTTTGATTATGGACATGATCTGATCAGTACTTCCTGAATTATGGCCCCTGATTAAACGAAAAATGCAATATTTAACTCTATGACCTTCTTTTATTCACTAATTCTATCCATATTTACAGAGAATGTGTATGAATATAAGATCTTGGATTAGTTAATTATGGGCTAGATCAGATCAGTTCTTCCTGAGTTATGGCCCTTGATTTAACAAAACTTGCAATATTTAACTGTATTTACACTTTAGCACCTTCATTTCTTTACTTATCCTAATCAGTGTTGATGAAACTTGGCAGGGATGTTCCTTGCATGAAGCTCCACCAAATTTGTCATGCAAAACTTAGGTTGCCATTGCAACAAATAGGAATAACTAAAAATCTTCTCTGAAACCACAAGGCCTAGAGCTTAGATATTTAGCATGTAGCATTGCCTAGTGGACCTCTGCCAAGCTTGTACAAAAATTGTACCCAGGGTCAGAACTGACCCCACACAGAGTGTCACTGATTTTCGTCTAAAAAGGAACAACTTTAAAATTCTTATTCTCATAAACCACAAGGCCTAGAGCTTAGATATTTACTATGTGTCATTGCCAAGTGGACCTCTACCAAGGTTGTGCAGCTCATGCCACCTAGGTGAAAATTGACCCTGCCTGGCGGGTTTCTTGCTACAGGAAAAACTTCAAAAATCTTCTTCTCCAGAATCACATGGCCTAGAGCTTAGATATTTGGCATGTAGCATCGTCCAGTGGAATCATGCCCCTGGGGTCAAAATTGACCATGGGGAGTCCCTTGTCCGTATCTAGAGTTATAGGAAAAATCTAGCTTCCAGTGAGTTCCTTTAGCAACCAGCGACTTACCAAGCAACCAGTGATTTCCTTAGCAACCAGTGACTTCCCCTAGCAACCAGTGACTTCCCCTTTGAACAACTGACTTCCTTAGCAACCAGTGACTTCCTTTGCAACAAGTGACTTCCTTATAAACAAATGTTTTCCTTAGCAGCCAGTGACTATCCAAAGCAAAAAGTGACATCCTGAGCAACCAATGACTTCCTTGGCAACAATTTAGTCTCCTATCAACCAATGACTTCGCCTAGCTAACAATGACTCCCCCTAGCAACAAATGACTTCCTTAGCAACCTATAGCATTTTCTTGCCACAAGTGACTTTATCAACCAATAACATCTTAGCAACTAGCAACAGTTGTGTTTTACAATCACAAACTGTCCAGTACTTAATAGCGATTCATTTAGCAACCAATGACTTTCGCTAGCAACCAGTGACTTCCTTATTTAAGTGCATTGGTACTCAGATGAGCGATATAGGGCCATGATGGCCCTCTTGCTTTTTTACTTGACCATGTGGCCTAGTTTTTGACACCTATTGATTCAGATTTGAACCTGACCTAGAAATCATTGAGGCAATCATTCTTACCAATTTTCATGATAATTGGGTAATCTTTTTATATTTCCTTATTTGAGTGCACTTGTACTCAGGTGAGTGATAAAGGGCCATCATGGCCCTCTTGTTTTTCTTACTTGACCATGTGGCTTAGTTTTTGACACCTATTTTTTTCAGATTTGAACCTGACCTAGAAATCTTTTAGGCAATCATTTTTGCCAATTTTCATGATGATTGTGTAATCTTTTTCTTGATTTGACCATGTGACCTAGTTTTTAACACCAGGTGACCTAGAAATCATTGTTAAAAAACATTCTGACCATTTTCATGATGATTGGATTGTTAATATCACCTTTATGGCATACATAAAGTTTTTCTATGATTTGACCTGGTGACGTAGTTTTTAACCCAAGATAACCCATATTTGAACTCGACCTATATTTTATCAAGACAGCTATTCTGGCCAAATTTCATGCATACTCCATTGCAAACATAATGTTTTCCTATGCTATGACCGGGTGACCTAGTTTTTTACCTCAGATGACTCATATCGAAACTCGACCTAGATTTGATCAAAACACTCATTCTGACAAAGTTTCGTGAAGATCCAGTGAAAAATGAAATTTTGTAACATACACAAGGTTAAGTGTGGATAGATGACGGACACCGAGCGATCTCAACAGTCACCTTGAGCACTTCTTGCACAGATGAGCTAAAAAAAATACGCCTTCATTACTTTCGTGACCAAATTTAGTTGCAAATTATAAAAACAGACATGTACTTGTGATGTCATTTCAATGCTTCTACAGTGGCATGATTCAAAACTTAAGTTTTTTTATTTGGCAGTTCAAAGAGTGTCCTATTTAACTTCTGTAACAGTGAATATCGTAATACTAATCAAAATTTCTAACACGCCACCTGCTCTGTTCCTTCTTTACTTCCAATATCTATCTATCCATGCACGAAAGTTATCATGTCTTTCATTTATGAAAACTTTAGATAAGATACTTTCGTTACATGAATATCAAAATATCAAAAAGAAATGAGTCGTACAAATCATATGGCAGGTAATTTTAATTATCAAGTGGTACAAATTTCATACAGAAAAGAAATGAGTTGCCAATGGCAAAAAAACATGTTAAGTCTTTGGGGATTTAAAATTTAAATAAAAATTATCTGCCATATGATTGGTACCACTCAATTATTTTGAAATTCATGTAACAAAAGACTCATAAATGCAAGACATCATCTTTTTTCAGTCCAAACAATGCTATTCCTTCTACGGCGGTTGAAAGGTTACCAACTTCCAGTCAAAGGTGAACTTAATATGGCTGTGCTGAAAAAGATGGTTGGCGCAATTTTGATTGATGGGTAGCTTAAAATTGCTGTCAAGGTAAGAAGGCGCCAAATGTCAGAATGAGAAAAATGTGCACCCTGACTGAACTGCAAGCCCAGGATCCTTTGTTTACATGTCAAATGCTCTCCCAACAGAGCTGACCGGCTGCTTACACCTTTTCTCTCCAATTGGGATTAAGTCCGTATCATGACATCAGGAAAACGAACTTAATCCTTGTTTTTCTTATCTATGAGATATGTTACTTGAAATATTGACCGTTATTCACTGGTCGAGAAAGTATAATTACTCTACATTCAAAAGTAGCATTAGTTTGGACATAACAACATATTTAGTTGATGCTTATGAACTATTTATGTACTTAAATTATACAAGAGCCATATTGGACATGGCCATCCCCCCGCCAAGTGCTCTTTCTATGACCAAGAAATTTGAGGCGAGAGGAATGGATATGGTATAGTTTCTAATTTAATAAAATATTAGTATTTGACAGGGTATAATTAGACAAGGTAGAGTTATGATTCTTTGGCATGTACTTCCCATCATTGTGCTCTATCACTATGATGTTTCAAGTAATTCCCTTAAGTCATTTTGGAGTTGTGCTCCGACAAGAAAAATCAAGAAAATGTTACAAAAGGGAGTAATTAAAAAATAAAGCAAGAAAGAGGTATGGTTCTTGGGCACTTCACTTCCCCTAATTGTACCCTATCACTGTATTAAGTTTCAAGTAATTCTCTTCAGTACTTTTGGAGTTATGCTCTGGACAAGAAAAATAAAGAAATTGTAACAAAGGGGAATAATTAAAAAATTAGGCAAGACAGAGTTATGGGTATTGAGCACTGCACTTCTCCTCATAGTACGCTATCACTGTATTAAATTTCAAGTAATTCCTTTCAGTACTTTTGGAATTATGCACTGGACAAGTAAAATCAAGAAAATGTAACAAAAGGGGAGTAATTAAAATTAGGCAAGATAGAGTTATGGGTATTGAGCACTGCACTTCCACTCATTGTACTCTATCACTATATTAAGTTTCAAGTAATTCCTTTCAATTCTTTTGGAGTTATGCACCGGACAAGTAAAATCAAGAAAATGCAACAATGGGGAATTATTCAAAAATTAGGCAAGGTAGAGTTACGGTTCTCGAGCACTGCACTACCTCTCAATGACCTCTGTCTGTGTGTAAAGCTTCAAGTTATTCCTTTCAGGTCATTTGGAGTTATGCTCCGGACAAAAGTGTGACGGACAGACAGAAGGACAGGCGGAAGGAGTATCCCCTCCGCCAAGGCGGGGCAATAAAAACCAACACACGAGTATTTTATTGACCTTTTTCATGTGGTATTATCCAATCAAAAGGTGTTTTACACAGTAAATATTTCAATCCAAAAAATGTTATACCTTTTACAGCTGTTGAAAGGTTACCAACTACTGTTCAAAAGGGCTGCACGGATAAAAGTTTGGCATGAGCTAGATATATCAAACGAATAAAAAATTCGTTATCTTATGAAAGAAAATTAACTAAAGCAAAAATATGAAAATTTTCAAAATGCTGCTCTTTTTGTTTCTACAAATTATCATAAAACAGAAATAATACCGGATGCATTCCTTTAAAATACCTGAGAGATCGGAGTGTTCTTCCGTGCTCACAGCGCTTTGATTCTCTTTTTTTTTTGCATATGGGCCGGTTCATAAGTTCATTAATTATTATCTCATTATGTGCTAATGATAAATTCATCTTCGATTAAACGTAATTCTAAATTTACATAATAAATCCATAGCAATTTCGCGAACCATTGAATATTTTAAATCACACAGTTTGACCTCGTGTATGATATAAAAGATATAGAATAAAATAGGAATTAATATTGACACCGTGCTACCGTTTTATGCTGCAGCATATTTAATTAAACAAACCGCGCCCTTCGGAATTGTGATTGACCGTTTCGGAGATGGGGGAAATTAAATCGCCAAAAGCATACACATCATATGACAAAATATACTGTATAATACATGTACATATAGTTTTAGAGACATTCAACCTCCGCTATGAAAACACACGTTTCAGTTCCAAACGCCGGGAACGATTATAAATATCTAATACCATCCTAATCCGACCACTATTGCGATTATCAAAGGATACTTTTAGAATTACAAACTTCAGCGACTGTTCTATTAAATTGTAAAAATAAAGAAACTATCTCCGCTGCACTGGCACCAGAGTACTGAAATGCCCGGTTATTTAACAAAAAATACCCAAAAATATACCTAAGTAACACATTATTATGAAAAAATACACAAATAATGGTAAAAAGTCATTTTCTGACAAACCCCCGTATACACAGTTCTATTTTATTCACCGGACCCCCTGTCGAAAACGTTCAACACCATGTGAATAATATAGAACAGTGTGTACGGGGATTTGTCAGAAAATGACTTTTTAAACATTTTTTGTGTATTTTCTTTTCATGATAGGGTGTTATTTATGTATACTTTTGGTATTTTGTTAACATTACAGAACAGTTCAGTACTCTGGTGCCAGTGCTCCGCTGATCTCAATTGAACAGATTTTGATAAAAGTTTTACTCCAACGGTTTCAGCAATATAAAGTACAATGTTCATGCTGTACATTACCCGTTTGATGTTAATTCGTGACAAGAAATCTTAGTCCCGTTTTAAGCTCCCCCTTTGAATCTGATACAAACATCTCTCTACTATCTCAATAAACAGAACCAGTCTAATTACGTCGACCACAACCGCCTCAGTAGTATCGTCGAACTTCTTGATTTCTCAGTCCCGGATCCAGTATCACATGAATTCCTTTTTCCTAGAACTATCTGTCTCTGGAATAGCCTGATTAATATGGTGTCGCCGTTAATTATAAGTGTATAGTTATCATACTTTCTCGACCAGTGAATACGGTCAATATCTCGAGAGCATGTTTGACAAGTAAAACAAAGATTAAGTTTGTTTTCCTGGTGCACATGCCAAGGTACGGACTTAACCACTTGGCACTTGCACCAATAAGATTGTCTTTGTCAATTTCTTTACTGATACCAGTCCTCAAGAAGGTTGGCATGAATGATGTTGACGAAAGTCTGATTGAAACTTATGTAATATATTTGTCTCAGTTAGGTAATTCATCAGTTGATTTGCAAGATGTCTCTCAAAAATTCTTCGAGATGGTAGAATAGATATTGGTCTGTAATTGTTAGGGTCATGTTTATTATTTATTCTTCTTCATGCATAATAAAATGGTTCGTTTAATGCATCCGAAAATATTTAAGTCTAAGACTGTTATTAATTATAGTTGGTCAAATAATACGGTCATCACAATATTTGAACATCAAAAGGAGTGATAGCTAGGTTGGACCTCGGAACGTTTATGTTTTAGTTGCCTCTCTAAGCATAGGCCTGCCTACTTTTAGATTTTTGAAATTATTTTCATTGAAGTTAAGTCTCAGAAAAACTGAATATATCAATTTTGTATGCATATTGATCAGGTTTCCATCAATTTGTTTAGTGATATTATGACTTAAGAGAATAAGAATGTGTAAGAAGCTGATATGAGAAAATGTCAAACACAATGTGGCCGGGTCGAGTAAATTACAAATTAAATGAACACGGGTAAAATTATTAGCTAGCTGGTTTCGTTTGAACTCACGGCAGCAAAAAAACAACAACACACAATATGGCAGAATAAAATACGAAATCGTTGTGCGTAGACCCTTGTAGCCGTTCCACACAACAGACTTAAACTGTTAATAATTTATCTATTCTAGATTGCGACACAAAACACGGTGGTGTGTTCACAAGTAAAAGTATCGTGATTTTACATCTATACCAACTTTTTTTCTCTTTATTTTAAGTATAAAACTCTACTTTTGCTGAGTTTATTTCAATTAAATGTCGAACATCGCGGCAAACCTCATTGCGAACATTACGTCATTTTAACGACGTCATCGCCGTTTGGTTTCCTGCATTTATTACGCTCGTTTTGACGTTAATCCGGGCAATGAGCCGAACAGTGGTCCAGTGGTTAACGCGATAGACTTGTAATCCAGGGACCGCAGGGTCGATCACCCGCTCATCCACTAACATAACTAATTGTCTTTCGGATAATACCTAAAACCGAGTCCGATGTATCAGGGTCCGTATATTATATATCCTACATGTAATGTAATATACGGACCCTGGATGTATCGGGGCTGTACACCGGGCATGTTAAAGACCCAGACGGAGTCTCTGGAACAGGACGCATTCGGTATCTTATTCAAGATTCTTGCACTATTCACCGAAACCTAAAATAACCAAACTCTTCTGTGGGTGTTGGCCATATGGATTATCCGGTACCAACGATAAAAAAACGATAAAAAAACCCTCCAAAATAAATACATACTACCAAACACGGACGACCATCAAACCGGGCACTTGTTAAAACGCGTGAATATTTTGTTGATATTTACAGTCGCACTTGATTTCCATCAACAATTAAAGTGCAACAACAACAGTTTAATGTAACTATTTGACCAGAAATATCACCATTTATTTTGTCAGTCACTGAAAGCATGCTTACATTGTCGAGGGAAAAGTGGAAAGCATGCGTAATATTTCTGTGAGGCCCAGCAAAAATATCACAAGTTAAACCTTTTATCATGATATTTCATTAATGTGTCGAATGATTGAAACAGTTAACATAAATTAAAAGCTAACATCACAATTGAACAAATCTATTTAAACCACCTGTCCGGAAACATGGTACAGTAGGGCAATAAAATATAGCAAGTTGGCAACCCCACAGCCGGGTCTCAAAAATGTGATTGATTTAGTATTAGGAGTTAAGTTAGCTTTTCGATTCGGACAAGAACCTTTCTTTCTACTTTAATTGCTAGATAGCAAAATTGTCATAGTTATCGTTAGATATGTTTGAAAAGTGTCCGGTTGCAGGACTCTAGCCAGTACATGATCCAGGCAGAAAATGTTGATTTCAGGAAATAGAGAGGGTTAGAAGACTTTTGGAAGAACCCTCATTGATCAATCCCAGAATTCATCTTTGAATATTTTATTGCAAATGGCCGCCATATTTGTTGTTGATCGTTTCTCTTTGAGCACGATTAATTTTACATTTTTGGAGATGAATGAAACGTTCTGGTGAGTAAAATTCATTGTATTTAGGAAAACATGTTCAGGAGTTCATGTAGAAATTAACAGTTATTTTATTCGTGACGTAGGGTGTTGCTTTTTGCAATTTAAGCCTGAAAAACAGTCAATTTCGCTCTATTTTCTTAGTATTCGGATAATCGGAACATGCGGAAGACTAAAATGAGTCCAAACGAAGTAAATAAGTTGCATTTCTTTAATTTACCATTATTTTCGTGTTTTAGAGTGTCCTTGTGACGTTTGCAGAATTTTGGCACACGTGATCAGACTCCATTTTACAGACTAGAAGCCCTCGAATTCCGCCATGATGAATTCAGACGAAGGAAAATGAGCAAGGTTTGCACTTAAATTTTCGATGCATTTTTTGTTATACCATCCGGTTTTCGATATTTTTGTTAATCGTATATGACAGATATATGTTTGCTGATATTGAAAATGTAATTGTAGTGAGGAATATCGCTGAAACAGACATTTAATCGAGATATACATTCGACCTTGGGCAGCCATCTTTGATTTCCACAGACCAAAATTTTCACGAAAATTTTAACAGCAACTGCAATTCACTCGCGATGAAAACTCTTTAGCATAATGTTTATTTTCATTCACCAATGTTCGCTGACCATTTTGGATATATTTGCAGCTATCTGACTGATAGCATATTGTAGAAATCGTGGTATTTTGAAGTATACCCATGATTTAGTCCTACTTTTTGAGTTTAATTCAAGAAGACCCTTGCTAAAAATATCAGATGATTTTTCATAGTTTGGCTGCTTGAACCATGCTAATTTTTGCATGTTTTCATCATCATACATGTAGGTTTCATTTTCCCTAATTTTTATGTTATTTTGAATGGGACCCATTTTAGCAATTTTAGCTTCTTTTTGAACTTAGAAATTTTGCGGCAGGTTTACAGAGATTGCCAGAATGGTCTTTAGAATCCATATACTTTTCAGCTGTTCTCACATATATGCTTGAGATTAAGTTTTTTACAACAATTCTGCAGTGTTTCATATGAATGTTTATGCATTTTATTGTATTTTTTAACTAATTTGATGTTTTTTTGCAGAAAATGAACATAGAACTTTTCAAGCATGTTTCCTGAAGGTGTTTGCATACATCTTACTGCAGTGTTGTAAAGAATGTGCATTGACCCTTCATTATTACACTGTGCCTGTTTTTACACAAGTCAGATTAATGCATACATGAATTTAGAGGAGAATAGATCTCCTGTGCAAGGAATAACTGATTTGGACCTGGTATGGACTTGACACGCAACTTTGTGTTGTGTTTATGTTGTGTATTTTAACGAAAGAATTTTATGGCTGCTAGAAATCTGGATTAATTCTTTAAGCATAGTGAAAGCTGACTAAGAAACTGTTGTATGCAATGCTTACGATCACAACAGCATCTAGCAATGGGCAGTATTTCAAATTGGGTTTGAAACTGCCATTTGCAGCTAGATTTGATCACATTCATACATGTAAAAAGGGTTTACTGTTGTAAAATGTAACAAGAATACATGGATAGATCATTTGTTGCATCATTTTAGTGTGTTTAAGGCAAAAAACCTGGTTTAGGTGGCCTCATGTTATGTTTTGAATAGTACTTGGGTGATTATGTAACATAAAGGGAGGCAATTCGGATTCAAACCACCAGAGCTACTTGGTAAATCCAAACAGCAGCATTATAAGTATGCCTGTGAATTATTCTTTTCTCATGCAGTGCTCCCATAGGCTGCTTAACCTGACTGTCTGATAAAGTGAAAAGACATTGTAGTTAATACTTTTGTATTTTCTATGGAATAACATTTTTTGATATACTTGGAATGGAATGCGAGGGGGGGTCTACCCACATTGTGAGCCTGTTACAGTGAGAACTTTACTAATAATTATTGAGCATGTTACAGTGTGAACTTTACTAATAATATAGTATTCTGTTGTTCTTTGTATCTGTTGATTACAAGCAGTTGTGAAATACTTTCTTTGTCACTCTTATATCAGTTACAGCTACATTGGAGTTGAGAATTGCATGAGGTTTGACAGTGTGTGTTTTTTCGTTACTTGATTGTAGTGTGAAGCTACAAGTACCCCCTTTTATACTTTCGTATTGGATACATGTTTACTAGCTAATAGTCTGTAGCTCTTAATCTAAAAAGAACCTGTTGGGATGCCATGGCATGCTTTATTTGCAAAACATGCCATAGAGGACTTCATTTGTTTACTGTTGCCGATCTGTGAATGTATTGTTGTAGAGCTGGGAAATAAGGTTTTGACACTGCTGATCTTGTTGTTACTTAGGAATCTAATCATGCCATAGTCTTCATTGGATGTTTATGACATGCAAATGTTTGATTGTCCGTTTAGAAAACCTTTTTGATCATATTTGCACTTACCTGCATTTATTATGTGCCCCCTGTCTCATATCTCTGTGATTGATTCTGAAATGAAAAATTAAATATTCTCTATTGAGTTGTTAGAATTGTGGATTAAGAGGGACTTTGGGTCATTCTGATGTGACATCCTAATACTCAATATACTGAACTTGTGCTCCTTTTTTTCAAAAGAATTTCATCAAAGTTAATAGTTGGGATGCCAACATTTTGTAGGCAGTCCACAAAGAGCAGAATCTTCTCAAATCATAGCAGACCTGTCAGCATACCAGGAACCTGTATAGAGCATCTTTAACAACTTAAATTTACAATAAAACAAAGATAGTGTTTTAACATAGTATTTGATGTTATCTGGTAGTCTTGGAGAAAAATAGAATCTTGTTAAACAAATTCCAAAGAGAATAATTTTTTAGCAATACTGTACAACTTTTTTTATTCTCGTAGATGTAAAATGTTTCTAAATTCTGATTTTTTGAAACATTAATAGTAAGTAAATAGAATATAGAACCAGCTTACAATCACTTTACTTACATTTAATCATTTAAGTTTAAAATACTAAAAGTTGATCAGATGGATTTGATTGATTTTATGCCTTGACAGCTTGCACATTTTACATGCTATTGCATGTGCAATGTAGGCGTGGTCCACTTGCTAAAAATAGTTCATAAGAATCATAAGTAATATTTGTTTGTAGACTGACTTGAAAGATTTTGTTCAATGTTGCAGATGATCATATTAGGCATGTTGACCAAAGGCCTTTACCTACATGTACAAAGATGTTCATGTGCTTAAAACAGGGATAGTTTATTTCAATAGGATAAAACTAACCATTACAAATGAGTGTGTTAGACTGGTCATTTAAGATCAATTAACATGACTTTTTTGTCTACATGTATGTTTGTAAAAATGATGGGGTCCTGTTTGTTGCCTCAGGTTGGTCAGATTGGGAATTTTTGAGTTGTGAAAACATAATGATTGTCAAGAAGAAGTGATAAGTCAAAGGATAAAATAAGTTGCAAAAATAGGGAAAAAAGAGTGTTGTTTTTTGTGTGATTGGGAATGGGTTTTCCTGATTCAATTAACAGGGAAAAATTGATCTCAGTACTTAAGTTGAATGGATGGAAATTGTAGATTGCCACTTCAATGGGTAAAAAATATTGTACTGAAACAAAAGAAAAACTCTTCAAGAAACCATGAAATTTGAAATGAAATAAAATATTCTTTCAAAGCATATGAAGTGAGAAATTGAAAATTGAAGTGTGAACATTTTTGGCGGGCATTTAATTATTTATGCATTTCAATTTCAGAGACACTGCATGTGGTCTTGTGATGGTTTGGACTTTGTTTTTTTTAGCAAATGAATGTTGATTTAAAGGACTTGTTTTATTTTCAGTAGTTATATGGATATTTTTTTTTTAATTTCAGACAATAGACAATTTAGACATTACAAAACTTGATTTCAACAAGCCATTGTTTGACTTGAGTACAACATCATCCTTGCCTTCGACTGATTATCAGACTGATGAGAATTACAAGTATACACCACCCAAGAGGAAGGTGAAGGATGAGGATGGTGATGACAATGACAAATCAGAGGATTCTGAGTCTGGCTCGGGGTCAAACAACTCGAGGTACATATTATGGATTATTAGACTGATGAAAAGGGCAGGGGGTGCCTTCAAAAAGGGGCAATGCAGTTTTAGCTCATCTGAGCATAAGTGCTCTGGGTGAGCTTTTTTGACCACATGTTCCTTCTTAACCAGCTGGCTTATTTGAATTAAACTTCACAGGCATACTTCTTGGATGGTCCTCTTCTGAAATTGTTCAAACCATTCCGCTCCACTGCAAATGGCGGCAAGACCTAAAAATAGAGCAAATCTTGTAACAACATCTAAACAGCTTGTAAATTTTGAAATATTTCCACAGGAATTTTCCTCATAATGTCCCTTTACCAAAATAGCGCAAGCCGTTTTGCCACATTGCAAAAGATGGCTCCCAGGGCTAAAAATAGAAAAAGCTTTAAACGACTTCGTATTTTGAAAAAAGTATCACTGAATTGTTCCTCTGGTGACCCTTTATCAACATTGTTAGAATTCTTTGGCATTGCTAAATAACATGGCGGCCACAGTTAAAAATAGAGAGCTAAAACTGAAAAATCCTTAGTCATCTCTTTAGCTGCTTATAAATCTGATTTTGCATGGCTGAACAAGATGGTCGCTAGAGCTAAAAATAGAAAAATCTTAATGCATCTCATTAACGGCATGTTCGATCGTGAAATAATTTCAAACAAGTGTTCCTGGTTTGACCCGCTATGAAAATTGCTAAAACTTTGGTAATGCTGCCCAATATGGCCACCAGAGCTAAAAATAGAAAAGTCTTTAAATTGTTTCTGTTTAATCACCGGGTCAGTTTTAAATAAACTTCATAGGAATGATGCTGGGATGGTTGTGTACTTAACTTGCTAAAACCATTCTGCTCTATTGCACATAATGAATGCTTGAGCTTAAGTAGAAAAAATATTTAATTAAAGTAATTTGTTCGGGTTAACATTAGCATTAATGTATGAATGTAAACTTGCAGTGGTTCAGGCTCAGAGTCAGGGTCTGAATCAGCATCAGAGAATTCCGAAGATGGTTCTGAAAATTCTGCTAGTGAAGAGAAATCAGGGAGTGGCTCAAATGACTCGTCCAATAATGAAGATGAACAACCCAAAGAGGAATCAAAGTCAGACCAACCTTTTAGTGCCATGGATACAGATTCCCAGGATAGTGCCAAGAAAAAGTCAAGAGGACGTCCAAGGAAAGGAGTTTTACATGATTTAAAAGATGTAAGTCATTTAATTCACACATGTTTCTAAAAATGAACCTGTCATTGTACTTTATTGAAAATGTTCGCTTTTAAGTTGTAAACAAGTATGCTTGTTGGCCATGCAATATTTGATTTTAGTCACGTTCAGTCTTAGGTTACAAGTATTGTGGTATTTCTGTCTAGACATGGAGCATTTGGTGAACACAGCTTTGAATGGTGTATCCTGGAAATAGATCAGAACCGTAGAATGTGTATTTAGTTATGTTTATTTCAAGTTAACATAATCTGTCCAAGTCACCAGTATTTCATCCTATGTTTCCTGGAAGACAGGTGTGTAGATATAATTTCCTGTGTTTTGTGTACTTTGACCTAGCAGAACAATATGCTTTTTGTGTATATGGAAAACACTGACTTTTTGACATTGTAGGATAGAGATTTGTATGGAAGGAGCATGTCTAAAGATCCAAAGGTTAAGTTTTTACTTTTATTTTAGCCCCTTCCTCTTTGACTTGAACACATGGCTTGCTGATAAGGGTTTGGGTAGGGAATAAAAATCACAATGACTTCTTTTTGTGTTTGTATCCAGGAGTGTCTGAGCTTGAACCTGTGACAGTTCCACATACTGTTTGCATCATTCCAGCTCTTTGACACAGCAGAACATGCTGCATCAATTGTTCAGTGTTGACTTTACTTTCTTTACTGGTTATTGCAAATAAACTACAAGCTTGAATGATGTTAAAACTTTATTTGCTTTACTGAACTTACTGAAATTAAACTACAAATATTAATGTTGTCGATACACTACACTCGTATAAGTGGTTATTGAAAATTACCCAGAGGCTTGGATGGTGTAAGTACTTGTTTTACTTACAAATAAACTACAAGCTCCAACGAAGAAGTGCAACTACAAGCATGGATGCTATTTACTTGCTTTTATAAAGACATTATTACAAATAAACTACAAGTTTTGATGATGTGCTCATTGAATTGAAATTTATGAAAATAAACTACACATTTGAACGATTATAATTTCCTGAATGCATTGGACATTTCAAAACCAAGAGTGTGAATGATGTGAACAAAATTCTTCTTTGAATGACCACTGTATATGTTTTTCTGATGTAATTAACAAATGAACTACAAGCTTAAATGATAATGATATTGAGACTTGCTGCTGCATTCATTCTTTTTCCGTTTGTGTTTAGACATCTACCTGTTCATGTTATAATTTGTCTGTCTTTCGCAAAATTGAAGTACATTGTACTTTAATTACTTCTCCTTTGTAATGGTTCATCAACATGCAAAGTAAAAGTGACCATTCAAAATGATAGAAAAAATATATGCTTAGATAAGCCATTGGATTTATTAATATATATGACAAGTACATAAATACTGTTTCAGACTTTCTTTAATGGAACTTTGATACCCAGTCATGTCATTGTGAAAAATTGTGTAGTTACTGTTACAAGCCAGTCCTGACTGCCAGTATTGTGTTATCATATCTGATGGGCATCTACACAAGTGTCTGCTCTTTAACTTTTACAATTCTTATTGAAACTTTGTAGAACTGGCTGTGATTGTTTATTGGCTTGATATATCTCAGCCAAGTTTGATATCCAGCCAGTTCACACCATTCACGCTGGAGTTAATGCTCTTTAATTGCCAAAATAGGACAAAGTTTTAATTGTCCTGTCTCTCATTTGAACATTTCCTAAACAATCTTCACTAAACCTGCTGTGAGTGTTTTTAGGCTTTATATCGAAAACTTGTCAAATTGTCCCAGTCACTACAGAGTTATTGTCCATTAGTTGCAAAAATTTCAACAATTTAGAGTTGTCTGGTGATTGACGAATGTTGTGACAGTTTGACACTCTTGTTTTTTGTTTGCACGAGCAGTGTTTTGTTTTCTGTTGTTCTGCACTTAGTATTTAAAATATAGTGAAGAGAGAGATATGTTAAAATAGATCAGGAATAGAGGGAGAATTTAATAAAAACTTTTCATAAAGCTGAGTAATATTTATTTAATGTGTAATATATTTGTCTTTCTTCAAAAAGTGACAGTATATTGCTTTGTTAGCTTGTCTAATCATGATGATCTTTTGATGTCTCTCAACCATTTTCTTCACACATCTTGTTCTCTGTTACCTTTGTGGACAAGTCAATGGAAACAAGGCATGCTGTATAGAGGCTGTTTGCTTGATCTTTTGCCAAAGTTTCCATTACAAACAGAACTCTCGTTGCTATGGTAATAGAAAGGAAAAACTTTTAAAAAAATCATCGTCTGAAGCCACTTGATTTCAGTATAATTTGGCAGATTGTTACTTCGGGTAACCATCTTCTAAAATGAATTAAGAAATGTTCATGTGCTTATACTAGTAGTACTAGTAGTAGTAACCAGTGCACAGTAAACAGTGCTGATGGAAAAAATATGCCAGTTCTTTTAACTTTTAAACCTTGTGGCAGCCTTTGGGCATTTTGTGTTTCTTATGTAGAAATTTTTCTCGAAACCATTGGTCAGAATTTCAGTAAAATTTAGAATGTTTGTTAAACAATGTCATAGTGACACTGAATTTGGATATTGTGACTGCACCAAATTGGTGAAAAAACATACTTTGTGTCTTGGTATGATCACTTGAAAACTAGAATGGTGTTTTGGTCTAGAGACCAATGATGAAGGTCACAGCGACATAAAGTGAAAAAAAGACCTTTAATTCAGGGATAGTTGATAATGACCATCGGATGATTCTTACAGAATTCTGGATTGCCGCATCAATTATGAAGGTTATGGTGACCTTTTATTGTAAAAAAAATCCATTGATACCGATGCTTTCTGGGTGTTTACAAAATACAGATTCTATAACGGGGAAAATAGATATGGAGTTAAGACTTAAGAGATGGAAAAGAAAATTGCACTCAACATGGCTTCTCTACAGCTTAATCATCTTAGACAAAAGACTGGTTAAATGATTGCTCATGTGTGGTCCTTGACTGGTTATCTTGAAACATTTATTTAGAGATGGACTGGTTCTCCTGAACTGTTTATGTCTTGGACATCTATTGATTAAAGTTGTAGACAGCAGTGTATGTAAACATTGCAGCTGGGTCTGTTGGAGGAGAAACTATTCATTGATTTTTCACTTTTATGGTGTTTCCCGGGCAGAACAAGGCCCTTTGATATAAAGCATTGAGGTCACTGTTGTTAATCGGAAATAGATATTTTAGAACATTCACATTAAAGCCCAGATTGAGAGACTGTGTGGTTTGCCCAGCCGAATGGTGCCTTTGGGTATAGAGAATGATGAATTGTTGTTGAGCAGAAAAATAAATAACTGGGAATATTTTAATCATTAAAGTTCTGGCAAGAGGATCCTGACCTGTACGGAGTAAGACGGTCAAGTCGTAACCGACAGGAGCCGACTAGATACAACATCGGGGTTTGTATATATTCATTTTGGTTTCAAAGTTTACATTTTCTGTACTCAAGGATTAGATTGAATTCTGTTCAATTAATTGCTTTTCCAGATAAAGATTATTCTGTGTGTTTTACACCCATAAACCCTAACAGCAAAACAGAATCAGTATTTTGAATTCATATTTTTCAGCACTACTTTAACAGGATTAAAGTTATTTTGTAATAGAAAGTCCTGTATAATTTTTGGTCAGCCAACAAAACTTTTTTAAATGATGACCAGAAAATATGGTCACCTAGTATCAAGTTGTCAACAAATTAGTGGGTTGGGTAGACTGAAGGTTTAGTTAGTGGTATTTTCTGTAAAAAAAAACTGTGTCTTAGCTTTAGTTAAAGATATCTAAAATTATTGCATGACATACATCCTTGGAACTATTTATACCCCCGAAACGAAGTTAAGGGGGGTATATAGGAGTCACCCGGTGGTCGATTGGTCCGTCGGGCGGTCTGTTGCATTTTCCTTGTCAAGAGCATAACTTGAAAACTACTAGTTGGAATTCAGTACAACTTAATACAATGGCCAAACACATTGAGAGGATGTGCAGTGCACAGGAACCATAACTCCATCTAGACTAATTACAGAGTTATTGCCCTTTGTTACTTTTCCTTGTCCGAAGAATAACTTGAAAACTACTGGTTGGAATTCAATACAACTTCATACAATGGTCAAGCACATTGAGAGGAAGTGCAGTGCACAAGAACCATAACTCCATCTTGACTGATTACAGAGTTATTGCCCTTTGTTACTTTTCCTTGTCCGGAGCATAACTTGAAAACTACTGGTTGGAATTCAATACAATTTCATACAATGATCAAGCACAATGAGAGGAAGTGCAGTGTACAAGAACCATAACTCTATCTTGAGTATTTACAGAGTTATTGCCCTTTGTTACTTTTCCTTGTCCGGAGCATAACTGAAAACACAGGAATCAATACAACTTCTACATGGCAAGCACATTGAGAGAAAGTGCAGTGCACAAGAACCATAACTATATCTTGAGTATTTACAGAGTTATTGCCCTTTGTTACTTTTCCTTGTCTGGAGCATAACTTGAAAACTACTGGTTGGAATTCAATACAATTTCATACAGTGGTCAAGCACATTGAGAGGAAGTGCAGTTCACAAGAACCATAACTCCATCTTGACTAATTACAGAGTTATCGCCCTTTGTTACTTTTCCTTGTCCAGAGCATAATTCAAAATCTTCTAGTTGGAATTCAATACAACTTCATACAATGGTCAGGCACAATGAGAGGAAGTGCAGTGCACAGGAACCATAACTCCATTCTGACTAATTACAGAGTTATTACCCTTTGTTACTTTTCCTTGTTAGGAGCATTATTCGAAAACTACTGGTTGGTATTCAATACAACTTCATACAATGGTCAAGCACAATGAGAGGAAGTGCAGTGCAAAAGAACAATAACTCTATCTTGACTCATTTCAGAGTTATCGCCCTTTATTACTTTTCCTTGTCCGGAGCATAATACGAAAACTACAAGTTGGAATTCAATACAACTTCATACAATGGTCAAGCACATTGAGAGGAAGTGCAGTGTACAAAAACCATAACTCTATCTTGACAAATTACAGAGTTATTGCCAAGAACAATATCTCTTTTTAGTTTATTTGCAAGGTATTGTGTTACTAAGAACTTCCTCAGTTTATAAAGCAGTTTTTCGGGGGCATTAATCACATTTAATGATAGCTCTAGTTATACCCCCAAAACGAAGTTTAGGGGGGTATATAGGAGTCACCCGGTGGTTGGTCGGTCGGTCGGTTGGTTGGTCGGTCGGTCGGGCGGTCTGTTGCATTTTCCTTGTCCGGAGCATAACTTGAAAACTACTAGTTGGAATTCAATACAACTTCATACAATGGTCAAGCACATTGAGAGGAAGTGCAGTGCACAAGAACTATAACTCCATCTTGACTAATTACAGAGTTATTGCCCTTTGTTACTTTTCCTTGTCCGGAGCATAACTTGAAAACTACTAGTTGGAATTCAGTACAACTTCATACAATGATCAAGCACACTAAGAGGAAGTGCAGTGTACAAGAACTATAACTCCATCTTGACTCATTACAGAGTTATTACCCTTTGTTACTTTTCCTTGTCCGAAGCATAACTTGAAAACTACTAGTTGGAATTCAGTACAACCTCATACAATGGTCAAGTACATTTAGAGGAAGTGCAGTGCACAGGAACCATAACTCCATCTTGACTCATTACAGAGTTATTACCCTTTGTTACTTTTCCTTGTCCGGAGCATAACTTGAAAACTTCTGGTTGGAATTCAATACAACTTCATACAATGGTCAAGCACAGTGAGAGGGAGTGCAGTGCACAGTAACCATAACTCCATCTTGACTAATTACAGGGTTATTGCCCTTTGTTACTTTTCCCTGTAAGGAGCATTTTTCGAAAACTACAAGTTGGAATTCAATACAACTTCATACAATGGTCAAGCACAATGAGAGGAACTGCTAAGAACAATATCTCTTTTTAGTTTGTTTGCAAGGTATTATGTTACTACGAACTTCTTCAGTTTATAAAGCAATCCTTTTGGGGGTATTAATCACATTTAGTGATAGCTCTAGTTTCATTTATTATGCCTCCCATGGAAGAGGGAGGGGTACATTGATTTGCACATGCTGGTCAGTTGATAGAGCAAACCTTGTCCAATCAATAATTAGAGAATGATTTGGCCTAGGTTCCTCTAACTTGGTAGGTTGGTAGGTCATGACAACTAAATGACCCCTTTTGATTTTAAGGTCAAAGCGCAAGTAATATTCAACAAAAAAAACTTGTCCGATCAATATCGAGAGATAGCATTGGCTTAGTGTTGCAAAATTTGTAGATCGGTTGGTCATGACCAGGAGATGACTCCTATCAATTTAGAGGTCAAAGATCAATATCATGGCGACCTTTAACATGAAAAACTTAACTAATCAATAACTAGAGAACGCTTTAGCTTAGTGTCCTCAAACATTGTAGGTAGGTTGGTTATGAAAGCTTAGGCCTAGTGTTTTAAAACTTTGTAGGTAGGCTGGTCATGGCCAGAAGATTGATTTTAAAGCCAACCGGTCAAAGGTGAAGGTAACAGTTACCTTCAGCTGAAAAAAATTGTTTTACAAACATCTTTTGTTTCAACAGAGTGACAGTGACGATGAACCAAGAAGGCACCGGAGACGACCAACTAACCTGAGGAAAGCGTATGTTTTATTTATAGATACAGTGGTTTAAGAGAAAAGTAAAAACCTGTTTTTAAGAAACCTGCATTAATGCGGCGTAGTTGTTCAGACTCTTTATATCAGAAAGTAACCAGTTTCTTACTTGTAGAAGTCCTTCCTGGCAAATTGCCTGTGTGTAAAGTCATCTTTAGGAATGCTATCCTAGATAAGAGCAGAATTGAATTGAAATCATGTTTCATTACTAACAGTGTAATGCATTACATTTTTTTGTAATACAAAATTTCACACATGTACCCAAATTTGTCAACACTTCCAAATGTTTATTTGGATTAATTTGTGTTTTATGTTGACTATTACAGGTCTGATGAATGGAATAGTGATTCCAGTGACGATAGCTCTGCCAGTTCTGTAGAAAGATTCAAACCTCGAAGGCAACCACCTCCCAGGTAACACCAGGGTTCTCTGAAATCATGTAGAAAATCACACTTGTCTTGATTTGTGGCTTCAAAAGAGCTAGTATTGATTTCTTTTGCATGGTGAGATGTACAGGCCGTCGGTACATTATTGAAATACTTTTGAAATGAGTTTCTCACCTCGTGAAAAAAGTCTTATTAACACGATTATGCAAATATTTACAGTGGAAATGATGGGGCCTATCTTGTAGGTGTTTTATAATTTCAATGGAGACTTGAAATATTAAGAGCAGGGAGTTTTTATATACTGATAAAGGTTCATCTTTAGCAAACAGACTTGTGCCTTCATTAGGAATCTCTGCTCTAATAGACATTCTTTATAACATAACCAGGTCTAAAAGAGGCAGACCCGGGAGACCAGGCCGCCCTAGCAAGCAACAAGTTAAGTCAGTGGGGCGGCCAAGAAAGAGAGCTTCATCGGATGAGGACGATGATTTCTCTGACAGTGAGGATGATTACACGAAAAGCTCCAAGTCATATACAAAAAGATCAGCTGCTCAGAAAGTCAGGTAGGTAAACTTGTACTTCATTGTGACAGGATACAAAATATTATCTGGATAAGCATGTACATGAAATGTACAAACCTGAGACATTCTATGTCAGCTATACCCCCTCTAGAAAACGAGGGGACCTGTACAGGAATTACTCAGTGGCATCTTGTTTCGGACAAATGTCCTTATTCAGTGGGATATATTTGTCCTTGTGATATAAGTAAGTTCAAAGTTTTTTTCTGCAATGCTTCCAAAATTTCATACAAATTTAATGTACATGAGCATTGTATCATTAGGTATATATCATGATGCATAGCTCTGCTGAGGTGAAATGACAAGAAATTTTAATTCATTCACTAGAAATTCAGCATTCATTAGGTCAAAGCTAATTAGTAAGGTATGAATTACCTTCAGTGATAGCTGAAGTGATGAAGGTAGACAAACCACATATTTAGGCTTCTTTCATTAAACTCTTTGGAAAAAGTTCCCATTGTCAAAGTCTTGAGCACTTTAAGTCAGAGGTCATGTGACCTCAGCCTCACTTTCAGGTTATGAGTCTCTTCAGGTGTTTTCTTATGCTGAATTTTTTTTCTTCATTACACACAGAATGATGTCTCATATTTGTACAGTATAAAACACTAAAAATAGACAAAACTCTGAAGTCTTTATATACAGGACTGTTGCTTTTCTGTCCTAATAATTTGCATGAAGATCTGTAAGAGAGCTCAGCAAAATGTTGCTTTTGGGTACATGATGGTATGGCAGCTTGAGTGTAATGCTACACGGTTCCTGTACCATTCATGTTCGTTACAAGTTATAGAAACAATTCCCGGTACTATGGGGGATACAAAAAATCGTCTTACTGGTGAAAAGAAAAGAAAATATTGTAACAGCTTACATTCTTTTTTTTTTTTTTGGAACAACAGACACAACAATAAGAAACTTTGATAATCTGAAATGGTCCGTGAAGATCTTGAAAGGGTAGTATTCAACAGCCAGGAGATGTTGTATCGTAAACATTTTAGGATGTTATTATGTATCTTAAAATGGGTAAACATTTATTTAAGAGTGTAATTTTTACACACTTCAGGGGTAAAGGCAGAGCAGGCGCCAGTACCTCAAGGGTCACGGCAACCCGACGAGGGGTCGCTAGCAAAAATGTTAGGTGAGACTGTTCATCAGTCATACCTCCTCTGCTGTAGAACTCGGTCACTGTAAACGATTCATGACTGTTAACCCGTACCCATATAATTCAGACCTGTTGTTTTCTAGTTTACATCAACCATTTTATTCTTGGAAAGGGTGTTCAAGTGAAATTTTACCAACTGTACCCATGTTCAGATTGCATAGATATTGGAGCAGTTCATAGTCTATCACTGTTTGCATGGTAAAAAACCCCTTGTTCCTTAAGTTTAGGGTAAAGGCAATTTTAAATTTGATGACTTGAAGATGACTGCCATGCTTTTCATTAACTTAAAAACGATTTTTATTTTCAAGGAAAAACAAATTAATTAGAAAGGAAGTTTAGGAAAAATATACAAGCTTCATTGAACAAAATGTAAACTTAGTTAATGTATATAGTCCCTAGGGCAATTAATATGATCTGATAGAATTTTTTCGATAAAATGAGCTCAAATAAAGTAGTAAAAACTGAACAAACATATGACAGGATGAGAAAATAATAATGTCTCCCCTATCAGTGGTGTAGTTGTGCATAACACAATTTGGGGCATAAAGTCCAGGGTGAAGATATACAGAGGTCTAAAACTTGAAAATCTTGTCCACTTTTTATCTCCAAAATCCCTTGTTAGATTTTCATCAATCTTGGTGGGAGGTATCGGTATGAAGTGCAGTTGTGCATATTACAATTTGGGGTTATATGGTTTAAGGTCAAGGTCATAGGTGCACGAACTTAAAAAATATTGTCCGGTTGTCATCTTCAAGCCCATTGTTGGATTTTTATCAAACTAAATGGGAAGCATCAGCATTAAGATTCGTTTTCACAACATACAGCAAGGTGGAAGATATCCATAAAACTGTTATGACTAGATACATTTTACAGGATAGATAATTTATGTGAAATGACTCACTTTTAACATGTAGCAGGATGATTGAAACTGTTGTAGAGAAATGATGCAAAAAGTCCCAACATATCCAGTACAAAAATGTAAAAGGTAAAGGGCGTGTAAATATGGAAAACGGCCTACATAGGAAGTTACAGGTTGGAAAAAATACATACAGAGATGATAGAAAATTCTTATGTATTCTGTTATGAGGGTGCAAATTTAAAAGGGCTTCTATGTAAGGTTACAGAATGGAAAAAGGACTAGACATAATTAAAAAAAATCAATATATTAGATGGAATCTATATAAAGTAACAGAATGGAAAAAAAGACCTGTTACATTTAGACAGATTTTGTTATTAGCTGGAAATCAAAAAGTTTTTGTCTGTTATGTTACAAAGTGGAAAAGGAAAAGGGTTATATGTAAACTTACAGAATGATAAAAAAGACCTGTATCATAACCTTTGTTCATAGCATGATGAGTAAGCAGAGGAGATATGAATAAATCTCATCTTATTAGTGTTTTCTGTTCGTTCTTCTGTCTATCCAGAAGCATTTAGTGGAGTCACTAACTGAAAACGCTGCGATCAGTTTGCTTACTACTGCTTGCATGTTCTTTGGTTTGCAATTTTACTGTTGAAGTTTTTTACTGTTTTATTTATATATCCAAGAACTTGACTTCTATATGTATTGAGGGTAAAATGCACTTTAGTTCCCCATCATTGTTGCTATGTTGTCAGTTATGTTTGAAAATCTGGTATACCAAGAAATGAAATTTTACAGAGATACCCATTGGTACTTATTTCACCACAGGTTTTATGCTTATTTTCATTAAAATCAAATACACCTAATTCCTGCTTTATTCCATTTACCTGTTACAGTACTGACATAGTTAACCATATTCAACTAGTCACTAATATATGCTTTTGTATGACCATTTATATTCTAAAATATTCTATGTTATTATAAAACAGAATTTCTTTCAAAATTTATTGTAAGCCCCATTCTTTGAAGTTCATTTAAGAAATAAACATTTGTTTTAGCGCTGTTTATTGTCTAACAACGATTTTGATAACTGAGTTAACCATGAAAGCCAAAGGCATGAGTGGTTTATAACTAAGAAGCTGAACGACAAAGAGTTTAGTAGTCAATGAACAATGCTTAAAGATTATTATTTTTATTCCTCCATGGACTACATATCTAAAAAAAAATCGATATAAATTTAATGGACTTTATTAAAACGCAGACATTTATTATTTTGTCATCAGGTAAAATTTGATATCATGATGGCTTGCTTGTCAAAATGGGTTTAATTTCAGATTTTACAATAATACATAATTATCCTTCTTTTGTTAACTGATAAACGGAATGAGTCATGTTAGAATGTTGTATCCAGTATCATAATATGCAACTCTGATACTTTACGTGTGCCAGTTTCAAGGCTGTGATGCAAAATAATTGATCTCATGTGATGTTTCTGCAGCTTCAGTAGTTTTGCACTAAATTTGTGAATTGTATATCATTTAAATAAGTTTTGCGAGTTGGTAATTAAAATGAAAGAGAAATCATTTATATGAAATGCTTTCACATTGACTGTTATGATAGAATTCCTTGTTGCGTTGTGGTAACTCTTACCCTGCTAGCGAAAAGTGGTTCTGTCTTTTTTTGTGACAAGTGTAGATCATGATCAACCTACAAAATTCTTCGCAGTATGATCATGATCTGCACTGTTCTCATTTCATTCAGTAATTCCTTTGTATGGTTACTGATACAGATGTACAAGTCTGTGTTAAATATCTAACAGGATAAAGGTTAAGATTTTTTGTTTAGACAGATGTAGAAACTGATGCATGCTATTAAAAGTATTCTATTTCAAGAAATAATTAAATTTTAAATGCATGTTTACTATTGGTTTGTGTTGTTTCTAGCTACAAAGAGGAAGATAGCGATAAGACAGACTCCGATGACATTATTGAGGCACCAGAAGGGGAAGAGGAAGAGGAGAAAGAGGAAGAAAATAAAGAGAGCATCGAGAGAATCCTTGATCACCGGGTTGGGAAAAAGGGAGGTAAGAAATATAGATTACTTATTTGAACATTTTTTGTTGGGATAGAAGTACTTATTGTGGTGAACTGTGTTAGGGAAGATAAGAGATGTGGAGAAAGAGAAAGAAAGAGAAGGGTATAAACTTATCAAGGAATGAATGAAGGGAGGTGTGAGTACTTACTGAGGATATTTTTGAGGATCTATGAAGGGGTTAACAGAGAAGCTTCAAAAGATGTTATCAGGCTTCTAGACAGAAATATGTATGCAATCGGAGTGATTTAGGGTGGTAAAAAAGTTAAGATATAATAAATCTGAGCAGGAAAATGTGAATTGTACTGCATCTTACAATTTTAAATTATTTTTTTGAAGAGTGTTTTACCTGTTTGTAGGTACAGGAGGCAAATGTAAACTCAAATACCAAAAGTAGATAGTATATTCATCTATCTATCGATACTGTTCTCGCTCCAATCTATATATGCCAATGTTATATTTCTGTATACAAATTTCAGCTTGTGGAGAAAAAACAACAATATATAACATAGAGGAAAATGGTGATCCAAATGTTACACTGCCAGATAGTACCCAACGGGAAGTCCATTTTTTCATCAAGTGGAAAAACTGGGCACATATACATAATACGTGGGAGTCGGAGGAAAACCTCCGCGGGATGAAGATCAACGGGCTGAAGAAACTGGACAATTACATTAAAAAGATGCAGGAAGTGAATGAATGGTATGGTATAGTTATTTGCATAATGCTGCAGGTACATTTGTATATGAAAGTGATTTTAAAAAGAGTGAGCTCTTCAGTTGTTGATGTTTTCTTACCAGTATGCACATTTCCAAGTCTTATATAGAAAGCCGATTGGTTTTTAAAAAGGTCATTGGTTGTAGCATCAAGATGTTTTTTGTGTCGGGGGGGGCCCCCCGGGGGAGGGGGGGGGGGGGGGGGGGGGACCCGGGGGGGTGGGGGGGGGGGGGGGCGGTCTGTTGCATTTTCCTGTCCGAGCATAACTGAAAACTACGGTGGAATCATACAACTAACAAATCAAGCACATTGAGAGGGAAGGGGGGGGCACAAGAACTATAACTCCATCTTACAATTACAGAGTTTGCCCTTTGTTACTTTTCCTTGTCCGGAGCATAACTTGAAAACTACTGGTGATTCAATACAACTTCTACAATGGTCAAGCACATTGAGAGGAAGTGCAGTGCAGAAGAACCATAACTCCATCTTGACTAATTACAGAGTTATGCCCTTGGCTTTTCCTTGTCCAGTAGAGCATAACTACAGTGGATTCAATACAATTACATTAAAACATAAGAGGAAGTGCAGGACAAGAAATATTATAGAGATTGAATGGTACTGGTATGAATTATATCAGGCAATTGGGGGGGGGGTGCGGTGCACAAGAACCATAACTGCAGAGTTAGCCATTTGTATACTTCCCCCCCTTATTTGAAAAGTACTAGTTGGAATTCAAACACTTGGTCGCCATGGAGGAAGGGGGGGGTGCAGTGCACAGGAACCATAACTCAATCTTGACATACAGAGTATTGCCCTTTTTTTTTCCTTGTCCGGAGATTTTCAAAACTTCTGAGTTGGAATTCTACAACTTCAGTTGTAACTGATGGGGTTTATCTTACTCAGAGTTATTGCACATTTACTTTAATTGTCTTGACATATAGAAAACCATTGGTTGGTTAATACAACTTAAAAAGGTCAAGACAATTGGACAAGTATAATGCAGCAGATTCAAGAACAAAATCTGTTTTTTGTTTGCAAGGTATTCGTTAGATTCGGTTAAAGCATTTTAGGGGTTTATTTTTCCCCCAACAGTCTTGTAGCCCTTTAACTGAAGCTTTATCAAGAAAGAACTGATGGGATTTTTGTTTATTTGCAGGAAGAAGTTTGCTTCCCCTGAGGATTTAGAATATTATGATGTACAGATGGAGTTCAATGAAGACCTCTACAAGAATTGTCTACTTGTGGAAAGAATTATCTGTAAGTTTCTGGCTTTCTGCACCATCTGAACTTGAACTTTGTTTCATATAGCATATTGCATCTGGCACTGTATTAGTACATAAAGATAGATTCAAGAGAACATTGCAATAGGAGTGTATAATTATGCTCTCCATTGTGAAGATATTGTAACTTAAACAGTGTTGAAATGAAAAAATAAATACCTGGGGTTTGTTTTTAGCGTATTTCTTTACTTTTCTATGTATAGTTAAGTTGTCTAAAATGAGTGCAGTTAAATTTGATTTTGGTGTCAGCGGTGTAGTTATTGCATTGCTTGCATAGAAACCTGGAGGACCAAGGCTTTGTCTTGGTTAAGTTGCTTGTAATGTGTTCAGATGTTGTTAGTGCCTTGGTGATTTTCCCCCTTTGAAAAAAGGGGATTCATAAAAAACCCTGATGAAAACCCATGCTAGTCGTTAAATCCTGCCAGGTACCGATGGAAGACAATGATACCGATATGGATGCATTACAGGTAACCAGGGTTATAAACACTGCTACAGCAATGCTACAATGCAATGATTACTTCAATTCAAATGAAACACCTTTATAAAGCAGAGAGTTTATTTGGGCACAGGATCACACATCCTAAATGCAACACTACTACCGGTAGATGGTACTGGTTATAAAAATTGCTGGTTTCTGTCTTATATTATGAGAAATTGAACCAGTGGGTAGTGTGTTGAGAGCAATTAATAAATAGTGAGATCATGTTGTGCAGTTGAGCTAATACATGTGAGTGAAAACATTTGTTACATCTTTGTTTTACTGCTTATTGTAAGTTGCAGGTTTATTTATGTGAAAATAGTTTCTTTTCCATTTCTTCTGAAAAATTATTTTGTTTCTAGCTCATTCTGACCAGAAAACTACCAATGAGCAGAATGGTTTCCCAGACTACCTGTGTAAATGGATGGGCCTCCCATACTCGGAATGTACTTGGGAAGATGGAGACCTCTTATCCCGAAAGTTTCAAGATGTGTTACAACAATACTACCAGAGGAACAAGTCTCAAAAAATACCCACCAAACTGTCCAAAGTGCTAAAGAGCCGTCCAAAATATTTGCCTTTAAAAAACCAGCCGGGGTTCATAGGTGGGGACGATGAACTCGTGTTGCGGGATTATCAGCTAGATGGTGTTAACTGGTTAATGCATTCATGGTCAAAGTAAGTTGATGGAGTGTTCTCACTTTCTTGAACCAACCTTAAGATAGAAAGATTTGTGAAGAATTTATTTTGTGTTTTGTAGAAATATGCCTTGCACCAAATCGATCTTGCAGTTAGTGAAGTAAGTCATAACACGTGTTGAAATCACTGGAAAGTAGTTACAATTTCAGTGTACTTTTAGCTATTACATGTGAGAAACGAAGATAAAACAAGCTCGATAATAGGAACACTTGCAGTGACGTATGTTGGCCATACTGGATAACCTACAACTTAATTTTTACATTTGTATTTATCACCAGATTTTGTAGTCTTAGACTATTATTGAATAGGAACTAAATTTTTCATGGTCAAATATATTTTCTTTACAGGGACAACAGTATAATTCTGGCCGATGAGATGGGTTTAGGAAAGACAATACAGACTATTGGGTTCTTAGCAATATTGTACAATACATATCAGCTGTATGGTCCGTTCTTGATCGTCGTCCCGCTGTCCACAGTCGTTGCTTGGCAGAGAGAGTTTGAAAACTGGTGCCCTGAAATGAATGTTATAATCTACCTTGGCGATGTTAAGAGTAGAAATTTGGTAAGGAATTGAAGTAAACAGTTGTTGAAAAAGAGGGAGAGGGATTATGCAAAGTGTTTAGGCACGCTACCCTGCCAGAGCAATTTAATTTGGAACTAATGCAGTACAAATATTTCACTTGTCACCACACTATTCTCGTATCAAAATACATTGACTGTCTCTATGCACATCTGCCAGCCATAAGGCAAAAACAATAACCTTTTTCAGTTTCATGTTCAAGCCGGAGTGTGAAAAGCTATCGTATAGTCCCCGGGATCTTTTGGAGAAATTCGAAAAAACAAATAGATTGTTGTCAGAACATACACGGAGCTTACATGTACAATACAAGAATTTTAGATGATTGAAATTACAGTACTGAAACAGAAAGCTCTGTAAATAATTATGATTAATAAAAATAGAAATTCCAAGTTTTGTGCCTGAAAATGAAAAGCATATCTATAGGTAATAAATTCAAGCTTTACATTTGAGGCGATTTTTCAAAACTGTGAACTGTATTTATGAACAGATTCGAGATTATGAATGGTGTCACCCTGGGAACAAGAGGTTAAAGTTCAATGTACTGGTGACAACATATGAAATCCTGCTGAAGGATAAGGTAGGTTATGGCATACTTGTTTACTTAACTCTAGTGTAGTTTTTGAATAATGCATGTTTATACGACTTTAAAATGTTACGTTGTTTATGTAGGTTTAATGCAGGGCCTCCTCTGGGGTTTTCAAACCTGTCGCCAACATTTTCGCCAATTGAGAAAAGTTGGAGCCACTTTAGAGCCAAAGTAGCCAAAGTTTCAAGCCATGTTTTACCTGGTGTAATGATACTTTGGGCACGGAAGTATACACTAGTGTAGTGTATGTTCTATATGTTTTAATACCCTATTAAAAATGATTGTTAAATTATTTATTATGAATTATTATTATTTATAAATTATAATATGTAGAAGTACATAAAAAAAGGTTTTATTCCCCTGTGACTAAAACCTTTTACATTTTGTATTTTTAGCATATCTAGTATCTGATTCATTTCTAAGCAAATAAATTTTAATTAACATCATGTAACAACACAAATAATTTTGAATTTGGAGGCTGTCACAAAACATTTCCTTTGTATTTGTCTCATATCTTAGGCATGACTGACCAATTTCCCCAAGAGTCTTTCAATTTTCTTACTTGAAAATTTCGAATTTTGGCAGGGTCTATCGAGTATTCCTGATTTTGGTAATGTTAGTTTAAACAATATTTATTATGTATATAGTTCATAATAATACAACAAACGTAATTATTAGGATTGAGAAGGAAGCTAAAAGCTTACGTAAACTCTTTCCTAAGTTTTGGTAATGTCGAAAAGTCAATTAAAAAAAAATTGTAATTGCCATTGTTGAAAATTTCTTGTGATCTAATATCAATTGTTAGAATTTCTTGGGATCATTTTAAAAGATTATCAGATTATTACAAAATTATTGCAGAAACAGTAAACTATCATAATTATAATTAAAAATTTGACAAAACCGCGACGAAAAACTTTACAAACTTTTGTCTAAACCTGTTGCACTTTTTGTCTTTAATCAAAGTTATAATTGTTGTTAATTTGGGGGACACTTCATATATACAAGCTGCCAGAAGTTTTCATAATTGATTAATCAGCCGATCACAGATATTTATGCAATTATCTCTTCAAAGTGTCACCCTAAATCAATATCAAAATTACAATACACTGATTGAACTTGTTTTTGGTTTTCCTCACGATAACGCTTAGTAAAACGCGTGAATCGAGTACCAATTCTAGGCCGCTTATATGAATCGCTTATATCATAACAGAAAAAAATAAATACGACGACTGAAAAATGTATGAGCCACTTATTTTCGTCAACTGGCAAAAATTAGCGCCAGATTCTTAAAATTATCGCAATTGGTGATCGACAGCGGAGGCCCTGTTTAATGCATTGAATGTGTTTAATATTTTAAAGACAGATTACTTTTTTAGCTCACCTGGCTACGCCAGGGTGAGCTTTTCTGATCGATGATTGTCCGTCGTCCGTCAACATTTTGATTCAAATGACATCTCCTCTGAAACCTCTAGGCCAATGTTGATAAAACTATGCAGGAATGTTCCTTGCATGAAGCTCTACCAAAATTGTTCAAAGAATTCCATTCCATGCAGAACTCTGGTTGCTATGGCAAAAAATAGGAAAACCTTTAAAAATCTTCTTCTCTGAAACCACAAGACCTAGAGCTTAGATATTTGTCATGTAGCATTGTCTAGTGGACCTCTACCAAGATTGTTCAAATTATGACCCCGGGTCAAAATTGACCCCGCGGGTGGGCCCTTAGTTTTTGCATAGGAATATATAGGGAAAACTTTAAAAATCTTCTTCTCTGAAACCACAAGGCCTAGAGCTAAGATATTTGGCATGTAGCATTGTCTAGTAGACCTCTACCAAGATTGTTCAAATTATATCCCCGGGTCAAAATTGACCCCGCACCGGGGTCACTTAGTTTTGCATAGGAATATATAGGAAAAACTTAAAAAATCTTCTTCTCTGAAACCACAAGGCCTAGAGCTTAGATATTTGGCATGTAGCATTAGCTAGTGGACCTCTACCAATATTGTTAAAATTATGAGCCCCGGGTCAAAATTGACCCCGCCCGGGGGTCACTTAGTTTTGCATAGGAATATATAGGAAAAACTTAAAAAATCTTCTTCTCTGAAACCACAAGGCCTAGAGCTTAGATATTTGGCATGTAGCATTGGCTAGTGGACCTCTACCAATATTGTTAAAATTATGAGCCCCGGTCAAAATTGACCCCCCCCGGGGTCACTTAGTTTTGCATAGGAATATATAGGAAAAACTTAAAAAACTTCTTCTCTGAAACCACAAGGCCTAGAGCTTAGATATTTGGCATGTAGCATTGGCTAGTGGACCTCTACCAAGATTGTTCAAATTATGACCCCCGGGTCAAAATTGACCCTGCACCGGGGTCACTTAGTTTTGCATAGGAATATATAGTAAAAACTTTAAAAACTTCTTCTCTGAAACCACAAGGCCTAGAGCTTAGATATTTGGCATGTAGCATTGCCTAGTAGACCTCTTTAAAAGTTTGTTCAAATTAGCCCCTGGGGTCAAAATTGACCTTGCCCGGGGGTCATTTGTTTTACAAAAGGCGTATATAGGAAAACTTATTTGGTATATAACATTATCTAGTGATCTTCCACCAGGCAAGTGGACTTGTACCAAGGTGAGCGATATAGGGCCATCTTGGCCCTCTTGTTTCACATCAACACAAAAATTTGTATTTTAGGACTTGCTTGATTTGGCTACAGTCAAATATAGGTCATCTGTGTTCAGTAAAATATGATTTGTTGACTTATAGACTGTACTACCTTCTTCAAGTTCTATCTTTTGCTAGTCAAACATACATGTATATTTAAATGCATAATTTATTGCTTAGTTGCTGTAATTTATTAACAATATACATACCCTCAGTCATTCCTTGGTGCTGTAAGTTGGGCTGAGCTGATAGTGGACGAGGCACACAGGTTGAAGAACACAGACTCTTTGCTCTACAGAACACTGATGGAATTCAAGTCAAATCATCGGCTACTTATCACTGGAACTCCCTTACAGAACTCCCTGAAAGAACTTTGGGCATTGCTGCACTTCATAATGCCAGAGAAGTATGTATAGGCTTTAACAGAGATAATCTGCTTTTATTTAAGTTATTGCAGATACATTAGTTAATTTTGACATGCCAAAGATTGAATATAAGCAGATTTTAACATTCATTGCTACAGACAGCCAAAAAACATTTGTAAAGTATTTTTCTTACAATTTCAGTTTGCTGTGTACAAATTATACTAAGAGCTTTGCTTTATCTGTTCTGTGAGAATCAACATTGGTATTATGTACTCTTGTAAATTGCACAATTTCTATCGTATAGATTTCCGAAGTGGTCTGATTTTGAAGACAAACACTCTCGTGCAGACAAGACAGGCTTTACTTTGCTTCACAAACAGCTCGAAGCATTCCTGATAAGAAGAGTGAAAAAAGACGTAGAGAAATCACTGCCTGCCAAGGTATTGCTTTGCATTTTCATGAATACCAATTGCTTATACAGTGCCAGCTCTTGGGAGCGAACACCCTTGGGAACACAGGAATATTTTTGTTGTAGAGAGGTGTTGTTCTGGAGGGGTCGGTTCCTTGCTTAATTGATACAACAGGAAAGAAAAGAGTGTCTTTTCATGGAAGTTATTGCTCTAGGGAGGTGTGGTTTTGGGAGGATAGCCTGTACTTGATTGTCCTGAATCAGTGCAGGTGAACTTTTCCAAAACACACTTAATGGTAACCAACTGAAAGTTACAGACTAAAAGATATTTTAAGACGTTTGTTTTTGTAATCCAAAGTTATTCATTCAAATGCTTGTGCATGAACAGTTATGTATAGATTGTATTACATGGCATGCTGCGAAGCATTATTAGTAACACATATCTTTTTTTATTTCCATAGACTGAACAGATTCTACGTGTTGAGATGTCCTCCCTACAAAAACAGTATTACAAATGGATATTGACAAAAAACTACAAGGAGTTGAACAAAGGCCTCAAAGGCAGTTGCTCGTCCTTTGTTAACATAATCATGGAGTTAAAGAAATGTTGTAACCATGCAATGTTGGTACGTCCACCTGAGAATGAATCCTTAGATGCTATGGATCATCTACAGGTAGGAGATTTCTTATATTATTTTCCTAGAAAGTGTTTTGGAAACTTAAGAGAAGTAAAAAGGAAGGTCGAGACCCAGCCACTGTTGCTGAGGGATAATATTTGTTTGCAGCCTTTGTAACAAAAGTCAATTGCTGGAAGAGAGATCTGAGCCCTTTTTAGTTATTGGAAAGTTACTAGAGATGAAATAAAAAGGAATTCCTAATAATTTTAACCATTGATTTGTAAAAATCAAGATATACATTTAATCAGGATTTGAAGAGAAGCCGTTAAAAAATTATATATTTTACATTTTCATGTTTGTTAACAATCTGCACATTTTTCAGACTTTGATTCGGGGAAGTGGAAAATTGATTCTGCTGGACAAGCTGTTGTTAAGGTTGAAAGAGAAAGGTCATCGAGTACTCATCTTCTCTCAGATGGTCCGTCTCCTTGATATCGTCTCAGAATATCTTCAGCTTAGACATTTGCAATACCAAGTAAGTTGCACTTGACATTTTACTTTGTAGAGGGTAGCCTAAGTTGGACATGTTTTAAGCTCGACTATTCGGAGAATATGGAGAGCTATTACAGTCACTTGTGTGTCTGAGTCGGCGTTGCTTCTTTGGTTAAAGTTTTGCCTGCTAAGTACTATCATGCACATATCTCAGTAACCACTTATGATATTGACTTGAAACTGTGTTTATGTCTTTAGGGGTGTCATACAATCAAGGCAGATAACTCTTGAAAAAATTTAGTACAATTTATGGCCCTTGTTTGACTTTGAAAATTTGGTTAAAGTTTTGCCTGCTAGGTACTATCATGCACATATCTCAGTAACCACTTATGATATTGACTTGAAACTTTTTTAATGTCTTAAGAGGTGTCACACAGTCAAGACAGATAACTCTTGTTTAAATTTAGTGCAAATTATGGCCCTTGTTTGACTTTGAAAATTTGGTAAAGTTTTGCATGCAAGGTACTATCATGCACATATCACAGTAACCACTTATGGTAGTTATATCAAACCTTGCAATAGTGTTCAGGGTAAATTTTGTATCAAACAATTAATTTACCAAAAAATTAAATCTATAGTTATAGATTTTGACTTTTTTTATGATTCAACTTTCCTAGTTTATACTTAATAGTTAGCAGAATTTTGTTTTGCTATTACACTGATAAAAGTTTTGTTTTATTAGCAAACACCCACAATAGTCGAGCCTGCTGTCTTATGGACAGCTCTTGTTACTTTGTAGAGGGAAGTTTAAAAAAGACAGCGATAGTTGAAGCTGTTGAAAACAATGCCTATAAAGGTGCACTAAAGGTCCTTAAAGTAATCATATTAATGAAAGTCAATTGAGTTGAAGTTTCCAGTACATTTATTATACCCCCAAAACGAAGTTTAGGGGGGTATATAGGAGTCACCCGGTGGTTGGTCGGTCGGTCGGTTGGTCAGTCGGTCGGTCGGTCGGGCGGTCTGTTGCATTTTCCTTGTCCGGAGCATAACTTGAAAACTACTAGTTGGAAATCAATATTACTTCATACAATGGTCAAACACATTGAGAGGAAGTGCAGTGCACAAGAACCATAACTCCATCTTGACTAATTACAGAGTTATTGCCCTTTGTTACTTTTCCTTGTCCGGAGCATAACTTAAAAACTACTGGTTGGAATTCAATACAACCTCATACAATGGTCAAGCACATTCAGAGGAAGTGCAGTGCACAAGAACCATAACTCCATCTTGACTTATTACAGAGTTATTGCCCTTTGTTCCTTTTCCTTGTCCGGAGCATAACTTGAAAAGTACTACTTGGAATTCAATTCAATTTCATACAATGATCAAGCACAATCAGAGGAAGTGCAGTGTACAAGAACCATAACTCTATCTTGAGTATTTATTGAGTTATTGCCCTTTGTTACTTTTCCTTGTCCGGAGCATAACTTGAAAACTACTAGTTGGAATTTAATACAATTTCATACAATGATCAAGCACAATCAGAGAAAGTGCAGTGTACAAGAACCATGACTCTATCATGACTCATTACAGAGTTTTTGCCCTTTGTTACTTTTCCTTGTCCAGAGCATAATTCGTAAACTACTAGTTGGAATTCAATACAACTTCATACAATGGTCTAGCACAATGAGAGGAAGTGCAGTGCACAAGAACCATAACTCCATCTTGACTAATTACAGAGTTATTGCCCTTTGTTCCTTTTCCTTGTCCGGAGCATTATTCAAAAACTACTGGTTGGAATTCAATACAACTTCATACAATAGTCAAGCACAAAGAGAGGAAGTGCAGTGCAAAAGAACAGTTACTCTATCTTTACTCATTACAGAGTTATTGCCCTTTGTTACTTTTACTTGTCCGGAGCATGATTCGTAAACTACTAGTTGGAATTTAATACAACTTCATACAATGGTCAAGTACATTGAGAGAAAGTGCAGTGTACAAGAACCATGACTTTATCTTGACAAATTACAGAGTTATTGCCAAGAACAATATCTCTCTTTAGTTTGTTTGCAAGGTATTCTGTTACTACGAACTTCCTCAGTTTATAAAGCAGTCTTTTGGGGGTATTAATCACATTTAGTGATAGCTCTAGTTGAGAATATTAATAGATGTAAATACATAATTTGAGGGTTTTCCTGTTTGTGTAAATTGTGAGAGAAAAAATGGATATAATTATTATTCAGCTGCTACAGTTACTACTTATTTAATATCTATAAGCCACAAAAGCTGTGGTGAAATACTGAAAGTAGGAATTATCTATATCTTGGACTTTGTTGAATTTTTCAGAGACTTGATGGTTCAATTCGCGGGGATTTGAGGAAGACTGCGTTGGATCATTTCAATGCTGAAGGATCTCAGGTACACAGTTTTCTTAGAAAAAAAGGATTAGTTTCAGTTTAAACTTCTGTTGGCATTTTATGCTAGTTTGAATTGTTTAACCTAATGTAGGAATATTACATTGAGACAAGCGCATTAGTTTAAACATATTTATATAACAATGAACATACATAGTCACAATGACTGCTTTCAAAAGTTCTGACAGTACACACTCTGAAAGAAGAGATGATTGAGTTTGTGATCAAATTCTGTAATCTCATGGTTAGTGGTCAAACACATTGCTCCCTCATCACTGAGCCTCCCTGACTGATTAACAGTTAGTTCTTGCAAAAAGGTTTACTCTGTTCTTCTTTAGGAGATTGCAGGTTTTATTGTCTGCCAAATTGCACTTTGCATGGGTTTTACTTGGAAGGTGTTAGTTATTTTAGGCAAGAGATGCATAAACTTGTAGGAATAGCACATTATTTGATGTGTTTCGGTGGTTTATCGGAATATAACAGAGAATTATATCCAAATAAAGTTGCTGTCCACTCAGTGAAAATTATCGCACTTTTCTACCCGGATTAACGTCATAATGTATATGGAGAGTAATGAATGCCGGAAACTAGATGACGATGACGTCGTTGAAATTATGTCATGTTTGTTATGCTTTCCAATGACACTTCCCGCGGTTTTCAATATTTTATTGAAGCAAACTCAACAAAAACTGAGTTTTAGACATAAAATAAACAGAAAAATTGTTGGTATCAATGTATCATGATAATTTCCCTCGTGAACACAAAAATTAGTTATTTTCACTCGTGGCTGTGCCACTTGTGAAAATATCACTTTTGGTGCCCACTCGGTGAAATTGTAACATAATATTTCACCAAAGCCAACAATTTTCCTCTATGAATTGTGAATTGTAATTACAATATAGTAACTGCAACATGTCAATATGATTTATCAAACCATATATAAATCAAACCTAAGTAGATGTGTATTTTTAGTTTGTATGCTATACATGACACTTTCCAAGATAAGGAAGGATGTGTTGCTGATGCTAGAGGAAGAAAAATGTATATCCTTGCTTACATGTAAGCCTTGGTGTAACTATGAAGATGTTTTAAAACTATTTATTACAGGATATAATACTTAAAGATGGTAAATTAATTTTTGCAGGATTTTTGTTTTTTGCTCTCTACGAGGGCTGGTGGTCTGGGTGTAAACCTGGCCACTGCTGATACTGTGATAATATTTGATAGTGATTGGAACCCACAGAATGATCTACAGGCACAGGCTAGAGCTCATAGAATAGGACAGAAAAATCAGGTATGCTCAAATATTCATCATCTTTCTGTACAGCAACAAATTCTTACTCTCTCTTTTGTGTATCACTAGCATTTACTCTGTTTGCAATGTTTGACGAATCTTGATTTGGCTCTTTCCAAGTATTCAGTCTTTATAGGCATGAAAATTTGTAAACTTCTCTTTTCTATTTTTCAAATAATATTTATACATAGTTGACTTGAAACAGTACCAATCAGCATTTGTCAATATGAAATTGACTTAAAACTCAGCATATGTTAACTAGTCACCAGAGCTTTTGAAGTTATGAAAAGAATACAAGTCTTTAGAAAGATGGGTAGAACTCTATTACCAAGCTGTCAGAGTTACTGATTGAATGTCACTTGTTCATGATCTGTGTAGATTATATTTCACTCTATATCAACACACACAGTTACTATCCTTGAGGTATTAGTGTTACCAAGACATACCCAAAGTTAAAATTAAAACTTTCTTCAATTTTCCATTTTGCAGGTGTCTGTTTATCGTTTAGTCACAAAAAATAGTGTAGAGGAGGAAATTGTAGAGAGAGCCAAACGTAAAATGGTGCTGGACCACCTTGTTATTCAACGTATGGACACAACAGGACGTACTGTACTCAATAAGGACAGTGATCTGTCAAGGTATTGCCATACTACTGAGTGTTAACAAGATTACACAGGTCTTTAACAGTGCTGTCACATCTAAAGCTAGTTTGCTGAAATGACTGAGCAGTCTTTTCCATTGTTATGAAAGGTAATCTAAAATCTAAAAGAAGTTAAGCATACATGTGCCAAGAATAGCAGAAACACTGCAACGGCTGTGAAATTAAACCCTGCTGATGTCAAATGATTGGCCTTTGTGTTCAGTGTACATCATGATCAGCCCACAATCTTGTAGTTGGATCATGGTCTGAACAGATCCCTATTCTGTCAGTGAATTTTCAAAGGGCACCTCTATGAACAATTGGAGGTGCTGCTGAAATTGAAAGATGGAAAAATGTTCCAATAAATACTTGCTGATTTGCTATTTCAGTAGGAAGGTGCCATTCAGTAAACACGAGTTGAACTCCATACTTAAATTTGGTGCTGAAGAATTGTTCAAAGAAGAAAATGATGATGAGGAACCACAGGTAATCTTTGCTTTAGATCTGATTATTTTTAAGACTGAAATTAATACCAATGAACTTATCTAATTTTTAGTGTCAGGACGTTTCTCAGAAATGTGGAACCAAAGGGAAGTAATTTTGGAACTTCTTGTCAAAGACTTATAAAAATAGATGACAACTCTGAATTGAAATTCCAACAAGTATTAGTCTCCCTTGATTTCAGTTCAGTTCTATAGTACAAGACAATAAGCCACATTATTATAAGCAGATCCAGGAACCTTTTTCTACATTAATTTTATAAAATAAGGTTAAACTTTAAGATTTTGCCAAGGCATTCCAAGGCAAAGTTTTCTTGTTGTGAGCAATATGTTAACTCAAAAGAAAATTTGTGTGAGCAATATGTTAACTCAAAAGCAAATTTGCATACACCACAAATATACGGCATATATACAAAACTATGTCTATGACAACTATGACTTTATTAACAGAGCTAGAAGTTGCAGATTAATGCTCAGATTTTAAATTTTCCAAGAAGTTACTAGTATGTTGACTTCCTTGTACAACAAAGGTTATCTGTGACGGCTGAAGGAACAGTAAAAGATTTAACATCAAACTGCATGAATGTTCAACAATACTGGTTGCAAGAGCCTTAAAGCGCTTTCCCCATAGTTCCCCCCACTCGCGTTTGTAGATGTGATGTATAGTTAAGAAAAATACTGTTTCTTGCTTAGGTTGACATAGATGAGATTTTACAACAAGCTGAAACAAGAGAGATGGATGAGAATAAGGGTGTAGGTGATGAACTGCTGTCACAGTTCAAGATCGTCACCTTTGATAATCTGGAAGATGATGAAATTGAAACCCCAGGTGAGCATATTTTCTTTCTTTTATAAATAAATTTCCTTGTAATCCATGAAATTTTGATGTAATATGCAGGACATTCTATCAGCAGATTTCAATGTTTACAAATAAATTATTTTGTAATTCATGATCAAAAATAGCATTTGTCAAAATACAATATAATTAGATACCTGCAATTTTACAAGCTGTAAAATGAATTGGTTGTTTGAACCAGACTTGTACAGGATGTTAAGTTATGCATAGATTGCAAAAAGAGGAGACATTCTGATCGAGATATGTATGTGTTGTAGTAACATTACTGGTATTTGTGTATTTGAATTACAGGGAAGGACTGGGACAAAATCATCCCAAGAGGAGATATAGATCGTGTAGACGAAGAGGAGAGACAGAGGGCATTACTTGAATTGAATCTCCCACCTAGACAGAGAACTACCATTCAACAGGTATAGTGTACTAGGTTTTTAGCTCACCTTAGTCCTAAAGGTTTTGAAAATAGTGTTGCCAATTTTCGCTGCAACTGTCATTCAAGTGATTGAAAATTGGATCAAAATGGTTAAAATTTAGTGCTAAGTTTAAATTCCTTTTGCCAAAATTGTTAAAATCTGTTGCAAATTTCAAATTTCATTTTGCCTCTATTCAGAATTTGGCACCATGAGCATATGGTTAGAGATGCTCTTCTAAGTTAATGATTCAGTGAACTTGTTAGCAAGTGTATAATATCCTGAATATCAATGCCGTCTTATTGTGTATGACATGCACAGTAAGTAAATTATCAGTGAGCATCCCTTTAAACAAAAAAAGGTACTGATGAAATTGAAAGAGGAACATAATATTATAGAAAATAGCTGAGTTAAGTTGACATTGCTGTAAAACTGATGTTATATACTATCGTTGATCTGTGTACAGTTAGAGAAAAGCCTTGGTGAAGATGCTGATGATGACCAGAATGACGATGATGATGAAAGTTCTGATTCTGGCAGCGACGAGGATAGGCCTAAGAAACGTGGACGTCCGAGGGCTGGCAAAAATGATCAGATCAAGGGCTTTACTAATGCTGAAATAAGGCGTTTCATTAAAAGTTATAAGAAATATGGCGATCCATTGTCCAGGTAAATAAATTGTTCAAGAATTTAGGCTGTTTATTTCAAACCTGTTTTCAAGAAATGTTTGTGCATTAGGAAAGTGAAAGACTTCATCCCCTGATATGAATTGTAAGATACCATAAGGATAAAGAAAGATGTGCATTCTACATTAAAAACTTTCTCAGTGATGTTTTAAGTGAAATCCTTATTGTCCAAACACAAATCAGTTAGAATAGGTTAAATTGTGTCCATCTCTATACATTTATGATCATTTATCCAGTCCTGTGTGAAGGGTTTCCGCAAGATGGTATGTCTGGCTTTAAGAGACTTGTTTGAGCCTATGTTGGGAACTTACATAAGATCTATCAGTGAGGGAGTGATGCTGAAGTGAAAATACTAAATACTTAAAATGTTGAATTCATGCATTTAGAAAGATTGTATGTTTATTCACTGTACAGATTGGACGATATTGCCTGTGATGCAGAACTTCAAGAGAAGTCGGAATCTGATCTCAGAAAAATGGCAGAATTGCTCAAGTCCTCATGTGAACAAGCTGTCAAAGAATTCAATGCCAAAAAGCAGGAGGAACCTCCTGCTGAAGGTACGAGTTTAATATGTCATTTAATCCACATCTAAACGTAATCAAACACTGGCTTAATTGGGTCGGAACACAATCAAGCACAGACTGATTGGAATCTGAATGTAATAGAGTACAAACAAATTTCAGTCTTAACCCAAATCAATCACAGACGCAGTTTAATCTAAACGCAATCAAGGACAGACTTATTCTGAATACTATCAAGCACAGGCTAATAAGGGTCAGTGCTCGATTGAAAAAAGGGTTTTTTGTACAGCGTAACTCATTTGAAGATGCCATTGTATTTATCAAGAAAATTGTATCAGTTAATAGTTATCTGATGGATTATTATATTGTAGGAACAGGAAACAAGAAAGGTCCAAGAGGAATCTCATTTAAAATAGCAAGTGTTGTTGTCAACGTCCAGTCCATCGTGAAAGCAAATGTTGAGCTTGAACCCTTAGTCAGATATATACCAAAAAGTAAAACAGAACGGAAAAAGTAAGTGCCTAATAACTTCAAAGTCTATAAGGAAGATGTAATATTTAATAATTGTAGATTGTATGCTTGTTTCTTTTCTTCTTTTTTTGATTGACTGATTTCCATTGAGATATCAGTGAATAACCAGCGAGTTGGTAAACAGAGTATAGCAGTAGTAGTTGAAGGATCACTCACGTTAGTGGTACATCTGTTAACCATTTCCTTCAATGACATCATTGTTGATGAAAATTGGCAGGGGATTTTCCTTACATGAAGCTCTACCAAAGGTTTTCAAATAATTCCATTCAATGCAGAACTATGGTTGCTATGGCAACAAGTAGAAAAAAAACTTTTAAGAGTCATCTTTTCCAAAACTGCAAGGTCTAGAACTTGGAATGTGGTGGTGGAAGGCACTGTCTAGCAAGATTGTTCAAATTATGTCCTCAAATTATGTCCTTGGGATCAAAGTTGTCCCTGTCTGGAGGTCAATTTCACATGGAAATATATAGTAAAAAAAGCTTCTTTTCAGAAACTGTAAGGCTTAAAGCTTAGCTATGTGGTGTGTAGCATTTTGTGGTGGTCTTCTATCAATTTTATTCAAAGCATACCCCTGGCATCACAATTGGCCCCTCCCACAAGTCATTTGTTTTATATTGACTGTTCAAGAAAATACTTTAAAGATCTAATTTTCTTGTATAAGAGTTGAGGTATTTGGTATGTAGCATCACCTAGTATTCCTCTACCAAGATTGTTCAAATTATGGGTTTGGGGCAAAATTGGCCCTGCCCAAGGGCTGGCTTGTTTTATATAGATTTATGTAAAGAAATCGTCTTGTCTAAAACCATAAGGCTTGGACTTTAGATAGTTTATGGTATAGCGGTATTGTTCAAATGATGCTCTTGGGTTCAAAATTGGAAAGACATATAGGAATTTTTTTTAACCTCCTCCATAGTTGCAAGGTCTAGAGCTTAGATATTGTGTAGCATTGTCTAGTGGTCCTATCGCTAAACCCCTAGGGTCAGAATTTGCTCTGCCATTTTGACCTAGTTTTTAGAGCTACAGTGTACTGTACTTTCTCTTTGTTTTCTATGATGTTGTTGACCTTGTATGTTATTCCAGTTGAGCAATATAGGGCCATTATGTTCCTCCTGTTTGCAATTTAGGTAGGAAACGAAAGATAATAAATAAGTTCAACTTGAAACAATGTAGCAGGTCAGTGATTGAAGATTTTACTCTTAAATTGACAAAATAGTTCCTGTTATCATTATTTAATAGATCATCAGCATGTATAAAAACATTTCAGGTGTCCACTTGTGCACAGTCAATTTATAAATGTTATATTCAGATTCCGATTAGACTTTCACACCAAGATGGTACACTGGGATTGTAGCTGGGATGTGGATGAAGATTCTCAACTTCTTAAAGGCATTTATGATTATGGTATGGGAAATTGGGAACAAATCAAGATGGACCATGACCTTGGTTTATATGACAAGGTAGGTAACACTCGACTGACTGCAAGCTCTGGTTTTAAAGGCAATTAACTTGTCTTAAAGGTTAATAAAAACAGTTTATGCCTGTATTTAGCTAATATGTAAGGTGGATAAATAGAATGTTGACTGATTCTTGTAAAATTTTATATGTAAAATCAGATGACTGTTACATACACCTCTACAGGGTTCATAATTTCTTCTGTTTTTGCATATTCACTTCAGTGGGAATTGAGCACTTTGAAATTATTGTGATATTCTTTCTGGAAACATTTTAGAAATTAAGAGAAATAACCTCTTCACTTTAGATGATGCAGTTAATTTGGTATGAGGCCGGCCATTCTGCTGACGTTGTTGAAGTCTCTCACTTGTAGCACTTCAAGCACCAGTTCCGACATAGCTCTATTTAAGTTGGTAATTTCTTGCAGAGAATGTGAAACTCGTACTGGTTCTCCACCAGAGCCATGGTAATGTAAAGCACCTGCGTGTAGGTAACTTCATTACTGTTGAAACTGGTGTTAAACCTTTAGCTGTGAACTTGTCAAATTTCTGAATTTGCTGTTTGTTGCAGATTTTACCGGATGGTGATAAGAAACCACAGGCTAAACAGCTACAGACTCGTGCAGATTATCTCCTCAGGATGTTGAAGAAGCATTTAGATGGAGGTGGAAGCACAAAACCAGTTGGTGTGAGTATTTCCATCAGTATTGGCTTAAACTTAACTTTCATTTAGATTGCATTAACTGATCACTGCTCTGGTGTATCATACATGATGTTTTTCCTGGCTTCTACTTTCCTCAACTTACTGCACTTGACCAAAAAAATTGGGGCAGACCACAGAATAAAATGAAACTTTATCGCAAAAATGGTTAGGATCAGTAAGAAGTCTTATTAACTTGAGCTAAACGTATACTAGCTTTAGCATAACATGAAATAATTCTCAAAACTCCATTGAACTGAACATTGACCATAAAAGAACTTAGGGTTGATTTTCGTAAACTTTTGGACAAGTGGGAAAGTGGAGCTGCATAAATGCATGTACTATAAGAGTAAATGAAGTATGAGCATATTTAACGGCAGGCAGATAAAAGTGTAGTTTGGTAACTGAAGAGAATTTTTGCATATAGCATTTTAAATTTCTTTGTTTCATCATGGACAAAATAGCCTGCCTATTTCTAATTAAGTTTTGACCAATATGTAAGTTTCAGTTATTTTGACATTTCCCATGTACAGGATCAAATTGTGTAGTATGCCAAATGTTATCAGATATGCCAAAGTATTCTGCTTTAGCAGTCCTCGTTACAGTTGTATTAATTGAATACTTGTTTTGCAGCGTGGAAGAAGTAAAAAGAAAGTGAAATCAAAAGCTGAGGTTGATGAAAATATGGACGATTCTGACTCCAGTACAAAAAGTGCTAATGATACTAACTTAAGTGTTCCTGAATCTAGTAAAAAGACTAATAAGAAATCTGACAAAGGTGAAAAAGACACTAAAAAGTCGGATGCAGATCATCATGAGCATCATCATCATCACCACCACCATCATCATCGGACAGATAAAAAGAAGAAGAAAAAAGATGAGAAAAAGAAGAAAACCAAAGAAAATAAAGCAGGGCCAATGCATTTTACCGCGAGCGCTGAACCAGTAGCGATCTCACAAGATGGTGAATTTGATGGTGAGCTTCCGGAAGAAGTGTTCGTCGAGGTAAGTTTTGAGCATTCAACAGAACTATTTTTGAAAGTAAATTTGTAGTGTTTTAGGTGTAGAATGAGTGAATAGTTTAGTGTTGGGACAGCTGGCTGTCATAAGGAGGTTACATGATAGTGTTGTATAAGGAACTTTCCTCCTTTCTTTCTTTGTAAACCTAGCAAACTATGTGTTTATATTTTCTGATCAGTATCTGTTGACCTGGAGTTCGGCTAGTTCTGAAAAAGATGTGTTCAGACTGGACTAATTTCAAGAATTTTTAATTGGAATTGTCTATCTGTGGGATAATTATGAAAATTTCTGACAACAAGATTGCATTTTCAGTAGCCAGTGTTGAGCTTGTAATGCTGGGTATGTCCATGGTTATGTCATTCAGTGAAATTAATTGTCTTTTCCTTATAATAGTGTAAAGAGAAGATGAGACCAGTGAAGCGTTCATTGAAGCGTCTCGACAATCCAGAAGAAGGTCTGTCAGATCGTGACCAAGTCATCCATACTCGACAGTGTCTGCTCAAGATCGGTGACAGGATCAATGAATGTCTACAAGATATGAACGATCCTGAGAAGATCAAACAATGGCGCTGGTATGTGTTTTACCCGCAATTTTATAAATGGACTTGTCCGACTTGCCATTTGGATGGTACCATTTATTTCTAGGATTGGGCGGGGAAGCATTGCAGATTGTAGTTATGAATAGATGTTAAAGTGTTGATGTAGTAGATCAACTATGTAATTTTATTAAGCTGTATAAGTCTTAATGGAAATGTTCTGTGAGTAACATGACAGTTGCTTCTTTCTTTTGATCATTTACAAAGTAATTATAGCTAGAAAGAGAAGTAGTGCTTTTAACTGGAATACTAACCAAAACAAGATGATGTTTTTAACTTCTGCGTAGATGCTTATTGGATTTCTGTCTGTTTTAGTTACCTGTGGATATTTGTGTCAAAGTTCACCGAGTTTGATGCAAAGAAGCTACATAAATTGTATAAACATGCCTTGAAGAAACGGGATGACGAGAGAAAAGATGAGGTGAGTGAAATAGATTTATGTCAACTGCAGATTATTGGTAACTTGTATACACAGTGGATTTGCATTATCTCTAACTGAGTTAAGTAGTATTCCTATTCTTTGGTCTGACAAGAATATTCAGATCTGGCCAACAAACTGACAATGAATTCAGATCTAACAATAACATTGACAGTGTTTTCAAATCTAACAGCTATACTGACAGTGTTTCCAGATCTAACAACCAAACTGACAGTGTTTTCAGATTTTCGCAAACAAACTAACAGTGTTATCAGATTTTCGCAAACAAACTGAGAGTGTAATCAGATCTATCAACCAAACTGACAGTGTTTTCAGATCTGACAATAATGCTGACAGTGTTTTCAAATCTAACAACCATACTGACAGTGTTTAAAGATCTAACAACTTAACTGACAGTGTTTTCAGATCTAACAACCAGACTGGCAGTGTTTTCAGATCTCTAACAACCAAACTGACGGTGTTTTCAGATCTCTAACAACCAAACTGACAGTGTTTTCAGATCTAACAACCAAACTGACGGTGTTTTTAGATCTCTAACAACCAAACTGACGGTGTTTTCAGATCTCTAACAACCAAACTGACAGTATTTTCAGATCTAGTGTTTTCAGATCTAACAACCATACTGACAGCGTATTCAGATCTGGCAAATAAACTGACAATATTCAGATTACTAAATTGTATTTTTCAGAATTCCCTGTCTAAATCACATGATAAACATCACAAACGTCATGAAGAGCCTAAATCCAACTCATACAACACAAAACGACCTCGTATAGATCACGATAGGTATGTCTCATTAAACTGAAGTTGAAATGAATTATTTACTTGTCTATATATAGCTATAATGTCTTGGTTGCCATAGATTTTTTGACATATTGTTATTACAGTTTCATCTTTAGTCATTACCTAGTTGGAAGGTAATTTTTAAGTATATAGCAATGGCAAAAATGCATTGTTGAGCTTTAGTAGAAATTTGTGTCGCCCTGCTATTTAAAGATTAGAACTTTGTAGTGCTAAGTGTAGGTTTTTTGTGATTCTTAAACTAATTAGCACATTTAAAGCGAACAGACATTCATCCAAGTATTGTCTAGTTCCAGCAACAGTAATTGGACACAGTCATCTACTGCCCCTCATACATCACATGTCACTTCATTCCATAATGCATTTAACAACTCTACCAGCAGCACATCCAGTCCGTCAGATAGATGGCAGAGATCCAGTCCTCTAGATAGACACCAGGAAAACCAGAATTCGTACAATAGAAATAGGTCAGTACAGTAATACACTTTTGAGCCATTCTGCATGAAATTTGAAACATTTACAACGCTCAGTCTGCTTAGATCTTGTTCAGGCTTCTCATCCGTTCAGTCGCATGTTGGTGCATATATGGTTAGGTGGGAAACTTCAGTGTTGCAATGTGAAACTTTTGAAGATCTGTATTGAAAATGACTGCAGGAGTTTTCAGCCATTAAGGCGTATATTGTCATATCTTTTACAGCTTGCTTAGTAGCTGCATAAGGAAATGCAAAGGTTTCACAAGAATCAGACCGAGTCAGTAGATGGCAGACATTTCTTTGATATTATAGAAAAAGTAGATTTTGAATATATGTATGTTGTCACATTCAAGCATAAGTTTGTGTGTTGACATAGCTGTGTAGATAGCTATAGCAGCAACAAATTTAATATGATAATTGTTTGGTGGTATGATCTGCACGAAAAGGTTAGCAAGGGGATGTAATCCTTCAGGAAATTAGTACAGTTTTGATTGTATGACTGGTATAATTATTCATAAAAAGGAACTGTGATGCAGGTTTCAAAACTGATGAACCACATCCACTCACAGGAGTCATAGGACACTTGAAGCAATTGATGTTTTTTTTGACAGTGATTTGAGTCAACTTCAAAATTTGTTCACAATCAATCTGAATTTTTTATTTCAAAATTTGTCAACTAACCATATGTTTGTTTTAACCTACAGATATGAAGGAAACAACAGCTCGTATCCTAGAGGCAGCTCTGGCCAATACCCTCATCATGAACATACACGCTACCCTGATCACAAGCCCCACTACGGAGGAGACAATAGAGTGTGAGTGATCTCCCTTTAATTTATTTTGTAATGGTTTGCTTGTACAATTGTTGTAACCGCTGTTGTAGCTTTCTGTATACTCAAGATATTATACCAAAGAAAATAACATTCAATATCCTTACATTGTCTAGTTTCTAAAGTGGTCTTGTCTATAGTTCTGTTTGGATAGTACAACTCAAAATTCACCTTGGATTTACATTGAATTTTTTTCTAACAACTTGAAGAGCAATGTCTTTTAGTGACTTAAGTGAGTAATCATGGTCTGCACCTGCCTGGCTGATCATGGTCTGTTATTGTCTGGCTCATCAAGGTCTGCACCTGGTCTACAACTGCCTGGTTGATCATGGTCTGTATGTGTCAGGCTGATCATGGTCTGCACCTGCCTGGCTACTCTCGGTCTACAACTGCCTTACTGATGGTGGTCTGCACCTGCCTGGCTACTTGTAGTCTACAACTGCCTTGCTGATGGTTGTCTGTACCTGTCAGACTGATCATAGTCTGCACCTGCCTGGCTCATGGTCTGTTCATGATAGGCTGATCATAGTCTGTAAATGCCTGGCTGATCTACACAGTGACTGAAATGTTCCATCTCCAGAACTGAAGCAATGGAGTTCCATTCAACTTTAATGGAAGAAGTGTTTTTACTGCTTAAACTCCTAGTAATGATGATCTGCTGGCCTAGATGAATCCATGCTAGACTAGTATATTTTGACCTTAAGTAGCTAGAAATTTACTGAAGATGTTAGAACTGGGTGAATCCAATGATAATGATACACAATCAAGACTGAAAGTGTAATTTCAACCGGAGAAAGAACAAGAAGTTTGAGAAATTCTAACGTAGGAATATGATGCAATCAAAAAGTGAAAACAGAACAGGTGTTGAAGTAAAAAGTGAGATGCCATTCTCTCTTTAAGAGTTTTGAGTAGACAAAACACTGAATAAAAATTACATAGAGTCTGTACAAGTTTACGGTGTGCATTAATAGGTTTGTAACCAGTGTGTTTGGGCTGAAAGTTCTTGTAACAGATAAAGAAAAAAATCAATAAAGTCAGAATGCAAAGAATGCATTCTCAAAGTAGAGAAGTTGTGCATATTGCAGATAATTGATTAAATAATGGTTTGCTCAGTTTAATATATAACATCAGTGTTTACAATTCAGTTGTTTATTATTTATGCATGAATTTGACATTTTTTGTGTAATCTGAAAGTTTGCAAATACATTGTTTGCATGATAGCATGCTTTATAGAAGTATACATGTATTTGTTCAGCATGTTGTTTCAAAAAAAGGTTTGTATTGTATTAGTATTGCATGACTTGTTTTAGCATCATGTCTTGTTCTCGCAACCTTGTCCAAAGATCTGGAGCTTGTAAAATAATAAATTAATCTAACCACAAAACCTGGTAGCACATGTGCAGGGGTTCTGAAATTCCTCCCAAAAAGTATTTGTCCAAGGACAAGTGTCGGTTGAAAATTTTCATGGGTGGAAATGAAACTCCAAACAAAGGTGAAAATACTACATAGACTTTGTAAATCGTAATTGTCTCCCTTATCAGCCTCTAACCTTTGAAAGTGGTATTTTATGTACTGAATTATATTTGGAGAACTACAGAAGTAAAATACTTTAATTAGATTTTTCACGGACTCAAAATAGACTGAAATAACTGCACAAAGATTATTTACCTCATTCCAAGGCATATGGAAATTTTTTATCAATTTCATTGGTTTTGTTAATGATGTGGTAGACTGGTTTTGAAAAAATCAGATGAGAAATGCTACAAAACAAGGACAATCATTGTACCAGGCAGAATATTCAGAGTAAGAGTATGTAAACAAAACCAAAAGTAGTGAATAGCCTTTCTGGATTTTTCCCTTTTCAACAAGTCAGGTTGGCAGATTTGGTTGCCTAGAGCCCAAACTGGAATATCAATTGCAATGGATTTCAGAACTCCTGATGTGTTAGTGCTGGCCAGAAGAAGGGATGGATTTTGAGGAAATAGGGTCATGCTCTGCAGGTTTGAGTTACCTTCAGTCCACACAAGCTGCAGGTCTTTAAGAGTCAGGCTATAACCAGGCCCTTAACTTGTAGTTTGGAATGATATTTACTGTTGCAGACTGGAATGGAACTACTGAAAAAGGAGAAAATGAAATGGTGGGTGGAGGGTGGGATTTAAAAGCAATCATGCATGCTTTATGCTTGCATAATAACATATAAGTGTAAAGGTGACAAAATTGAGTTTATGCAAAATTTTATGCACCTTTTCTTTTTTTATCTAAGATGTGGATTTTTCATACACAAAGTGAATAAAACTGGATGATTTTGGAAGTGAGTAGTTGTAAAGCCAAAGTTTTCAGTGTTTATGAATATTTTCAATGAAGTTCACCTTTCATTCTTGTTTAGATAATAGGACAATAGAAGAAATTTCTTGGGAGCTGGTTGGTATTTATTTTTCACGGTGTACTAACAAATTTGGTAACATTTCCATGTTTTGCTGGTATAAAAAAACTGAAATTTCAATGAAAAACAGCTGTATGTCAAAGGCGTGTCATTAAAATGTGAAAGAGGATTTACTGGGAACTAAGTCAAGATTAAAATAAGATTTTACTGTTCAGCAATTTACTGGTAGAAGAAACAGTATGACCTCCTTAACCCTTTTGATGACACCCCTGGTTGAACGCAAGAGATTGTAAATGAGATGAAAGGCTAACGTGAAAAATGTCCTCTGGCTTAGGATTATAAATTTGAGCTTCGAAGCCAGTTAAAGATCACTGGCCTCCGATTGATCAGTTTTGAATAAGATTCATTTCTAACCAATCAGAAACCAGAGATTTTTGACTGGCCACAAAGAGAAATATATAATCTTGGGCTGTGTGCGTTGGTAAAAGTGTTTCACTTAATCCTCTCCAACTATTATATTCTGTAGGTTTAATGATAGACGTGAAGGCCATGGCGGCTACAATCACCGTGAATACCCTCCCAATTCTTACGCCCCACAGCATTGTTATCGGGACGGGAGAGGCGGGGACTACAGAAAATTTAATCCCTATAGAGATTACGGAGGTCAGGCACGTCCCGATACTACCAATAATAACAGGTAGGATACTGAAAGTTTCTTTCTAAATACTCGTCACACAAAATGGGTAACAGGTATCCATATACCTTAAGAATTGGGGAAGGAACTTCTTAGTTTTTTCTTCCATTCCAGTCCCATTTTACAATGCTGCACATACAGAATTTTGATAACAAAACCATTGTATAAATTTCTATAGTTAAAGTACGCAGATACAGCAGTTTTGGGATCAACTTCTATGTACAGTACAGGCAGATGATATATTCTGCATAGTATTAAATAAGTCGCACTTAAAGAAATCGTAATTGGTGTGTTTATCAAAATGAAATTGTTTTGTTGCTAGTGATATTTTCTCTAGTATAGTTCTATATGATTGTTATATAGTTTCAGTTTTGAAGCAGTTGTTTTGTACTGTTGAATGTTGTAGGAAATGTTTTATTATTTTGAACACCAATACCAGCTTCAAGTGATTCTTTTTGCCGCTGTGTTCAGTGCGCTGTTTTGTGTTTTACAATGTTTATGCATGTTTGAATGTATTCATTATTTTCTAGGTACGGAACATATATGAACATTTGTTTAACATTGGTATATTAATGAAAAGTTACAAAAGAACTAAACTTGAAAGTGAGTCATGAAGCTTGTAGCTTCCATTGAAATCAAGCAGAAATGAAGTGGTGTAGAGTAACCAGTTAGTAACAGAATTCGGGGATATATAATTGGAATATATGAGCAAAGAAACAGAATATTGGTTTGCAGAAATTTGACTGAAATTATTTTCTGTCTGCCAATAAGTCTCATGTTCTGTAATGTTTATGTAAAACTTCAAATGTGGTATAAATAATTCAGTTGAAAATATTTGTCAAATAGCTAAGATCTTGTACATGTATACTGAAAGGCTTGTGAAGTAATTTTGAATGTACGTTCTGTTTCAGCTACTCGCACCCAGCAGATCGCAAGAGGCGTAATGATTTCAATTACGAAAGAGACCCTCGATTTAGAAAAGAGCAGAGACTAGATGATTATCATGGTGATACTGGGTATAACGGGCCAGACCGACACTGACCCTAGTTAACATGGTAACTACTGTGTTGCATTGAACAGTGTTACTTGCACCAAGTTTACTGACTGATGGAGGGTTTTAGAATATTAAAAGATGTGCAATTGTTAACTATATTACCCCGTGAAGGTGATGTTACCCTATGAAGGTGTTATGATACCTTGTGTAGCTGGTATTAACCCAGGAAGACAGTATTACCCAGTGAAGGTGGTGAAAACCTGTGAAGGCTGTGTAACTGAATTTGGGAATGTTAACATGTGAAGGTGACATTACCCATGTGAAGGTGATATTACCCTGTGTATTTGATCGAAATCTTGCAGGATATATATATACAGGCTGGAACTGTGCACAGAACTTACAGGAAAGTGATTGAGTATGAGAGTGTAGAAAGTAGCAAGTACAGAGTCGGAAGTGAACGAAGCAAATAGTCAAGGGTCTTAATGACAGTATTATAAAATGAAGGGTGGGATATACTCCTTGTGACCTTCAAAAGTCGTTTAAATACAAACAGTTGCAAGAAAATAAACCATCTCAAGCATAATGGGTAATGTGGAACACATAGGGTATTTGCATGTCACTCTATTTTAACACAAGAATTATGCATTGTTTTGTTTGTTTGCTGTTATGATTTGATATTACCGTGAAAGCACTGAGAATGTTCTAAGAAGTACAAGTGGTCTAGTCAGAAGGCTTTTTGCTTATGCAGTACTGAAACTGTTAATGGAATACAAGATGAAATCTATAAACCAGACCTAGTGTACCATCAGCATCCCCCTTGTTGCCGTATCTTGTTGCTTGTTTTAATGGTATTCGATTATTTAAATGTGTGAAAATTTAAATTTTGACGGCAATACTGTTTTTAAAAAAAGCATGTAGCAAGAAAAATCTGTATTGACATGGACAGTTTAAGGATGTTTTTTTCATCTTCAAATGACACTTCTTGGTTTCATAGTCTATAGGTATTGAAAACATTTCCCAGATCTGAAATTGATGGGTGAGGATATGATGCGACGGATATGTTTTGATGATGATGACATTTTTGCTTTGTTATCTGGTAACAGGTCACTTTGTTAACTGTGGAAGATGTTGGTCTTAGATGAATGGGGTCCTTAACTTACAGGTTATCTTCAACTTACCTGAAATTTAACTATTGGCATTAATGTAGCAGGCCTCGAAAATTTCACTTGTTTGCTAACTTTGCTTGTATTTATGAGTAACTCCAAACATCGGGCGAGTGAATATTTGCCAGTACTCGCCCGCCTAGGCAAGTGATTTTCCAAGCTGTAAATGTAAATTGGTAATTAGATGCAAAAATTATACAAAAAGGAAGCAACAATAGTCACAAAAATTACAAAAAAATACAGCGGGAGCGGTCAGATTTAAAACACTTGAAATATGCAAATGAAGCTTAATTCGCTTTAACTATTGAATATTTCTTGTTCACAGCAACTGATCCTATATTTTAGGTAGTTTTCTGTAATAGTTTCGGGTAAAGACGAAGAAATAATATGTTGGTGAATCTGAATATGGATGTGTAGGTCTGCTGGTGGGCTGTCAAACATACAACTACACCATTCTTGTTGATCATAAAATTGACATGTGTTTATGTCACGGACAGTCTCAGTGGTAATCAAATCGGTGTGTTCTACAATTACGAAGGATGTTGTAAGGATATAATTTATATTCAATAAGACCTTTGTTGTTTTAAGATCTTGAGTGCAAGAGAGACACAACCCTAAGTTAATTGTTGTTTATAAGCATTTATATATAAAGTGACTTTGTTTTGTTGAAGTATCAGATTTGGTTGACAAATGAATGGTTTAATTTAAATTTTGCAAGACGGGGTCTTGAATCTGTGGAGTTGTTTTGAAATGGCAGCTGACATTTTGAGTGAGGAATTCTGGGACTGCTGATGTACTTTTGAATAATGGCGGCAAAAGAGAGGGAAGTGAGATTGGAATTTGGGATATCTGATCTAACCTTTTTACTGTATTTTTTTCAGAAAAAGGCTGCGAGTCCTAAAGAATTGTAAGGTATATTTCGTGGAAATACTTTTGCTCAAACATTAGGTTTACTTAGTTTCGCTTGACACAGGAGGCAATATTTTAATCTCCAGAATGTCTAAGCTGACATTGTGAAATGTGTATTTATATTGTTCACACCAAACTGTTTTCCCTTGTTCAGTCAGTAGAGAGTAAAGCAGTCCCAGAATATCTCACTTTGGCATTTTTTACTCGCACTGTATATCATTATTTTGTACATTTGTCAAAGCCGTGGCTCATTATGTAAATTGAATTGCATATTTCGTTGAATCACTGGACACACCAGTATTGTACAGATATATCGAAGATCATCTATTGTAAAAACAATTCAGTGTCATTTTTACATCACACAGATTAGTGCTTCATATTTTACATACACATAAAATTTATATATTTACATTCATTGATCAATCATTTGTAAAAATGATCATTCATTTGTGTAAAAACAAAACCTTTCATTTGTTCATGTATAGACCCAACGTTTGTTTGACCATGTGTTCCTATATGTATGTGATATGCTGCTGTACATACCATGTGTGCAAGATTATACATGTTCAACAAGCATGTGTGCAAGATTATACATGTTCCACAAGCATGTGTGCAAGATTGTACGTGTTCCGAGAGTGCTGGATTTATCAACAACATAAATGTAACTTTTGAAAGTGTGGTAAGCTGGTCCCACTTATGCACTTACATTTTTTGTCTCAAATTGTTTTCTTTTTTAACTGCCATCCTAGATATGAAAACAAAGTTTTTATCACAGTATAACATATACCAGATGAGTTGAAATATTTAAGCATAGTTAAAATATGTCACACTGAAGTGCATAAATGAACATTTGTGTCCCAGGGTTTGATTTATAACTTGTTTCTTCTTTAGTTCTGGTTTCATTGTTTTTAAAAAAAAAAAAAAAAAAAAAAAAAAAAAAGGAAAAAGGGGAGCCCCCAAAATAGGAGAGTGGTTGGAGTTACTGTCTGGTAATGACTGGAACCACTCATTTCTTTGGAGTCTGGGTTGGAACCCTACTGTTGCCCTTATCTCTTAAGGTGAGAAAGTCAGTACATTTTTTTACACATGGTAGGGGTTTAGTACTGGTCCTCGGAAACGGATAAATTCCCCGTCTGGAAATAGTGGTAATATTGTTGATACTGGCGTTTAACTTTAAGAAAAAACTCTAAAATAGAATTGGCAGTCTTTCAAATTAGAACCGAAACCGATGTTTTATTTTGGGTTTAAAGTCGAGTCGATGTATCTGCACAGAAACTTTGGCCAACAGATAATTGATACGTGTGAAATAATTATTCTAATATGCCTACGGTATATTTCTATAGTCAATGAGGCATTAATATGATAAAGCACTGGAAAAGAAGAGGGGGGGGAGGTTTCGGACAAGGAAGTAGCCCTTCCGACTTTTCTAATTTACTCCCTTTCAGAAAATAAATATAGAAATAGAAATGAATCTGTATAAATACATCAGGCGCATGAAATAGTTGTGTTTAAGAACCTAAATATTATTTTTGATTGCGTCAAGTAAGCCTTAGAATACCTTCACCTTGTTTTCCTTTAAAAAGGCTGGAAGAAAATTCAGGATTGACGATCACAATGTTTTGATCCGGGAGCCAAAACAATGAATGGAAACGTCATGGCGTCATCACACTGACGTAATTACTCAAGGTAAAACGTTGTACAGTTCAAATTAACGGGACGCATTTATATCGATTTGCGCTTGTTAGGTTCCGAATCTGGGGACGCCTTCTGCATAATGTCAGTCAGGTATTTCTTTATATTTTATGTATTAGATGATTAAACTAAAAAAGTTTGTATAATATAGTTATAATTGATATCTTGAATGGTTGCCCGAATAGGGAGTGAATTCCAACAGCTACTATTTATGCTGTTTACAAACTTCGAGGGGGGGGGGGGAGTAACATGGGGAGGGTTTAAAAAATCGGCTTTAAGAATCGAAATAATCTATGTCTTGGAGTGCTTTATCGAAAGAAGCATTTCCCGTGGAGTGCCTGCGAATACACTGGGCCTGGCCCCCGTGTGAAATTATTCCGCCAGGCACATCACCTCCAGGGGAATGCTCAATTGATAAACCATAGATTATATTTAAATATTGAATGAAGTGCATTACTTGTTTTATGCTAGTAAAATAAAAGTTTGTATATAAAAGTTCTTGGAATGGCTTTGAATATTCATACAAGGCTCTTCAAAGGTCTTTGAATTTTTACACAAGTGCTGGAATTTCTTACCTCATGAACGGAGCAGAACTAAAAAGAAACAAACTAGTTAGAAATAAGAAATTGACACCAAATTTGAAACTGTAGTGACGTTTTGTTGGATGTTTACAAATTACGTTGCATTTTATGTCACGGTGGGCATGTTTTAAATGTGATCATTACCATTGTGATTCTCTTAACTTATTTAAATAATCTTTATGAAGAAGCTGCACATTATTCATACTAAGCAGTTAGTATTATACGCCAGCCAACCAGTGTTTGGGGGTTATATTGGAATCACTTTGTGTTACATTGCGTCCTGTCCCTGAATTATAAATAGATATAGCTATATATTATAAGTTTTTAGTGCATTGCTTTCAAACTTTGCACAAAGGTACAAAATCATTTAATAATTGTGCCTCATAGTTTTCCAAGGTGCATAACTCAGCCGACTTTATATTACAAATTATTATGTATCCGTATTTAAAGGTTTGTCAAAAGGATAATTCAGCAAGTCAAGAGGCATTGGTGGATGGTGTGAATGAGTTTTAGTCCTAGCTATAGTTGATTGAATTAGTTACCTTTTCTGTAGCTGATATTATGTTTAAAATTACTTTACAATACAAGATGCAAAATGGTGCTGCGATAGTCCAGAATAAATGCAGTAAAATGTTAATGCAGAATTGCAAGGAATTTTACGCTTCGTATGGTTACCTATTGTCAAGGTGTAAGATGTCTTTAGTGACTTGGTTTTATCATATTTGTCATTTCATGAGTGATTCAGCAACCAGTCAAGTTCAGTCATCTTATCCATGAAGTCTGGGATCCTTACAGCTTGCACATTCATCTAGGATAACTAGAGTAACATTACAGCACTTTTTATATTACAAGTGTTCCACGCACCTTTGTATTCTTCTAACAGTGGCAGTAAAGTTTGTACAAAAACATTGGTTTTCTTTCAAACATTGGTTTTCTCTCAAACATTGGTTTTCTCTCAAACATTGGTTTTTTCAAATTAGTTGCACAGTAATTAGGACAAAAATTAGTTATGTGACGGCCTTTGAATTTACATGTAATATTTTTGGAGATGCTGGCATCATGACAATTTTGATAGAATGAAGTACTAATTAGTTTGTTGATCAAAAATGTGTTGAAATAACAAAACATTTGTTTTAGGTTTGCAGCTAGCTGTTTGTTAACTGTGTTCAGCAAATTGTTAGAAGATATTCTTGGCATAATTAAGCATGGTGTGTTCAGATTTGGAAATATTTTTTTTTAAATGTCTTAAATGTTGAAATACTTTGGTTATTTAAGGTGTTCCTAGTGAACTGTGTAGTGGTTGAGTTGTAAAGATACATTTTTCAGAGGGGCCAAGAGTCCGCAGTTAACCATTTTAGGGCATTATTTAAGACTTGTGAAGTATTGAAATTCTAAGGTTTTTTATGTATAACTAAATAATCTTCAGGGAGCAGCATATGATTGTAACATTAAAATTTTGTTTGTCGTCTTTTGTCAAAAGTTGGATGCAGTGATTTACAGTTGCTCCCCTGTGAGAAGCTATTATAATGGGTTTCCGTCACATGATATACTCAGAAAGTATTAATTGTGAGACAAAACTTTCTATGTACTTCTAAAACACGGGTTGATGGCTCATGGTTTATTTTAATTTGCTGGCAAAAAATACTAAATATTTTCAACAGGAATTTTAAAAGGTTAATTCATCATTACTTGCTGGTCCTTGGCCCACTGTTTAACATATTACATACCTTAACTCTTAAGTTACTTTTAGCTGTTAAAAATGGTTTCATATTCTGGTTTCATTCACAAGTGTGACTGTGTAAAAAAGCAGTGTATTTTCATGGGTGATTTTCACATTTTTTACGTGCATTTTATTTTCATTTTGTTGTCATTTAAGTGCATTTATTCTGGCAGTAAATATCATTTGTTTAGCCAATGAAATGCTAAATAAGCATATTGTTACGTCTGTTTCGGAATTTGTTGTATGAAATTTGTATAATGTATTTTTATTTCTTTGCAAAAGAAAATGTGAAATAAATATGGAATAATTTCAAAAAATAAAAATATAAAAAATTGAATGCGTCACATTTTGTCATTTGAACAACAGAGACAAGATTTCCATAATGTTTGAACATCAATGCCCTATTAATTTTAAGGTAAGTTTATCGAGGGCAAGAGATATTTACACCGAACTGATTCCTAGACTGTTCACCTACAAGCATTGAACGTGTTCTTTTTCAAACCTTGTATGATGGTAGTTTAGGACAAGTGGATAACCGGTGTAAATTTATATTGCGATGGTTATGTACAAAGTAAGATTAGAGTACTGGCCACATTATATCTATGGCCCAGCTTGTACTACATGTAGTTTCGTATCGATTGTTCTCTTCAGTAACAGTGACTGTGTTTGGTCAGTCTGTATTTAAACCCTATACTGGCAAAGACTGATAAATGGCTGAAAATGATCTCTTTTTCTTCTGAATTGCTACTGCTTCTCAATTTCTATTTACGGATCATAGGTTAATCAAATGGCTTCAGAAACCACCAGGTACAGAGCTTAGATTTTTGGTGTGTAATATTGTCTAGTCGGCCTATACCAAGTTTGTATAAATCATGTTCCTTTGGTCAAAATGACCACACCAAGGAGCCACTGGTTTCCATATAGACTTGCATAGGAGAAGCTTTTAAAATCTCCAAAACTACAAGGCTTAATTCTTAGATATTCAGTCTGTAGCATTGTCTAGAAGAACTTTACCAAGAAGGTTCAAATCTTCCTCCTGGGGTTAATATTGGCTCTGCCAAGAGGTACCTTGTTAACCATAGACTTGTACAGGAAAACTTTAAAAATCTCCAAAACCACAAGGCCATCAGCTTAGATATTTAGTTTGTAGTATTGTCTTGCAGACCTCTACAAAGTTTGTTCAAATCTTGCCCCTGGGGTCAATAGTGGCCCTGTCTGGTGTGTGTGTGGTGTGGGGGGGTGGGGGGTCTTGTTTTACATAGATTTATACCTTTTTATAGGAAACACAAGGTATAGAGCTTAGACAGTTTGTATTTTCTAGAGGACCTCTACAAAGTAAGCATTGTCTATCAAATTTGCACAGAACATAACCCTGAGGTCAAAATTGAACACGCCCTGGTGAGTCCCTTGTCTGTAAAGGGTTATAGGAGTTACCTAACTTCCAATGAGTTCTTATAGCAACAAGCGACTTACCTAGCAACCACTGACTTCATTTGTAACCAGTGACTTCCTAAGCAACCAGTGACTTCCCCTAGTAACATGTGACTTTCCTAACAATCATTAATTTCCTTGGCAACAACTTTGTTCCGTAGCAACCAGTGATTTCCCCTAGCAACCAGTGACTTCCTTAGCAACAACTTGGTCTGACAATCAGTGAGTTCTGCTAGCAACCAATGACTTCCTTAGCAGCAAGTGAATTCCCCTAAGACTAAGTGACTTTCTTAGAAATCACTGACTTCTTTAGCAAGAACTTATTCCCCTGGGAATAAATGACAGCAACCATTAACTTTGCAACAACTTGTCCCTTAGCAACCATGAAACAATAGAAACAAGTGACTTCCCCTAGCTACTAGTGACATCCTTAAGAACCAGTGACTTCTTTAGCAACCTGTGACTTTGCCTTGCAACCATTGACTTACCTAGCAACCGTTAACTTCCTTAGCATCAACTTAGAATCCTTACAGCCAGTGACTTCCCCTAAGAACCAGCGACTTTGTAAGCAACCATTGACTTCCTTAGCAACAACTAAGTTCCCTAGCAACCTGTGAGTTCCTCTAGCAACAAGTGACGTCCTTAGCAACCTTTGACTTTCTTAGCAACCAGTGAAAACAATATAAGCACATTGTACATATACAGTATTTGAGTTGTCTCCCTTGGACTGATCAGTAACTACGCACAGCGATTAGATTGGGTGAGCTCTATACTGAAAGGTGGGGGGGGGGGTGCGGTCTTCATAGAGGTCCACTACATAATGCTATAATCCAAATATGTAAGCTGAGACCTAGTGGTTCTAAACGAGAAATTGTTTTAAGTGACTCCCCGACAGGATCCGTCATGATTTGAACAATCTTGATAGAGGTCCACTGCGCAATGGTACATGCCCAATATCTAATCTATAGGCCCTGTGGTTTCAGAGAAGATTTTTAAAGTGTTTCATATATAAGCCAATGTTAAATCAAGTTACCTCCAAGCAGGGTCAATTTTGACCTGGTGCCAGGATTTGAACAATCTTTGTACAGGTAATGCTACATGTCAAATATCTAAGCCCGTGCCTTCAGGTTTTTGAGAAGCTTTTTAAAGTTTTTGGCCTGGGGACTGAAAGTCCCCTAGGCCTAAGTTAGCATACCACATTTCAAACACTGTAGACAATTTAACTGTGCTATGTGCGAATAACAACTGTAAACATGCGCTTTGGGAAAGTAGTGCAAGACAGACCAGATCAATCTTTTGTTTGAATGTCGCATACGATAAGAACATATTACAAATAAAAACAGTACATTCAACTTCAAACAGAAAGGTCTATACCTTACGGGCTGCATAACACATTTTTTTCTGTTTTAGAAATTACTGCGCTGTTAGCTATTACGGAAGATGATCATATGCATATCACGGAAAAGTATGGATATTTACGGAAATTTACGGAAACGTTCGGAATTCGATATAACAAGACAGAATTATTTCAAGATGAAAATTCTACTTTACCTTGTATCACATGGTTTCCAGATCCTTACAAAATGCCTGTCATTTAACTAAGGTCAGTCTGTCAAATCTATAACGATCTAGACACCTCACTCCTACAGTACCCTTTCGGTTCATCTAGACTCATTTACGCCTTTGTATTGAATTCATTATCTGGGTATGGTAAGTGACGGGTGCAACCTTGCCCAGGTCACTTTTCATATAATTTTCCAACCCGTAGAATTGGTCGTGGTGGCAATTTGATGTAAAATGTTATATGAGCGTTGTACCGAGTTTCCTTGAATGAATTCGAAACTTTTTCTTAGTTAAATCCTGAAACGCCGAGTTTGTTTGCCGAATCTTTCAACATCTAAAGTTGCATCTAATTGTACTTGATACATTGCAATAAAACTCATCAATATAAGCTGGTCTGATGTATTTTGCCAATTCCAGGAAACACCGTGTATAATGTACATTGTATAAAATACCTTACGGAATGATGATAACAACTTTGATTTTTCTACATTCTAATATGCCTACAGTATATTTCTATAGTCAATTCGAGTGCATTAATATGATTAAAGCACTCGGAAAAGTAGGCGGAGTTTCGGACATGGAAGTAGCTCCTTCCGACTTTTCTAATTTACTCCCGCGCAAAAATAAAATATAGAAATGGAAATAATATCAGTATAAATACATCAGTCGCATGAAAAAGATTTGTTTAAGAACCTAAATATTATTTTTGATTGCGTCAAGTAAGCCTTAGAATACCCTCACCTTGTTTTCCTTAAAAAAAGGCCAAGAAATTCAGGATTAACAGTCATACAATGTTTTGATTCCGGGAGACAAAACTATGAATGAAAACGTTTACGTCATCACACTGACGTCATTACTCCACGTTAAAACGTTGTACAGTTCAAATTAACGGTACGCATTTAAATCGATTGGCTGCTTTGTTAGGTTCTGAATCTGACGTCTTCTGCATAATGTCAGTCAGGTATTTCTTTTTTTATATTTTATGTATTAGATGATTAAACTAAAATAAGTTTGTATAATATAGTTATGTTTGATATCTTGAATGGTTGCCCGAATAGGGGAGTGAATTCCAACAGCTACTACTTATGCTGTTTTACACATTACCGCCGAACTGAAGAAAGGTCCGTAGTAGTTACGATAGTTTTCAAAAAATCGGCTTCTAAGAATCGAAATAATCTATGTCTTGGAGTGCTTTATCGAAATTGAAGCATTTCCCGTCGGTAATGTGCCTGCCTAATAATTCACTCGGGCTTCGCCCTCGTGAATTATTCCGCCAGGCACATCACCTCCGGGGAATGCTTCAATTTCGATAAAATAAATTCGTATAAACCAGGAACGTTGATTCTACGTTCCTGTATAAACTAACACAAACACTTTATATGAGTTCTGAGCCTTTATTTTTCTAAAGATGCAATTTTGGCAGTGATTGTCCTCCCATAGTAAATATTGCAGTTTGCCAAAATCACAGGACACCTACGAGGGACTTTTTAATAATCTCAGAACTCGTAGAAAGTTTTTTGAGTTTTATCTCTTGAACCTGATCAGTAAAATTAACGCACAGTGATTTGATTGGGTGAGCTCCAATACTGTAAGGAGGTAAACGTTTTTGAGTTGTCTGCCTTCAGTATTGCAACGTGATCTCACCTGTAACATGTAGCTTTTAGATGTACGATCCAAATGCATGTACTTTCTGTAAATTGAAAATTTTAAAAGCAGATGAAGCAAATACATTTTACAATATTTCATACAATTTTATATGTTCATATGATAAATCCTGGATTTCAGCAGGATTGTATATTAAAATTAATTTGGGAAGATGAGTCTTCTAGCTTTGTATTGGAATAGGTGTATAGAAATGTTTCTTCCTCTTTGGTCTTCACCCAAATCGATGTTTGTTAGCTCACTTGGCATAGTGCCAGGATGAACTATTAGGAGACCACTCGTCATCCGGCACCATTTCTTTCAAGCGACATCTCTAAAATCACTATGCCAATGTTGATGAAACTTGGCAGGGATGTTCCTTACATGAAGCTCTATTACAGGTGTTAGAAAAATTCTATTAAATGCAGAACTCTGGTTGCTATGGCGACGGAAAGAAAAACTTTAGAAGTCTTTTGCAATAAGATATTCAGCACGTAGCATTGCCTATTGGACTTGTACCAACATTGTTCAAATCATGAACCCAGGGTCAAAATTGATCCAACCTGGGGGGTCATTTGATTTTACATACAGAAAAACTTTATATATCTTCAGATAATGCAGATAATCAGATGCAAGGAATATGACAAGATTGTATAGGACCAGGCAGGACACACCACAAATGAGGGGCCTGATGTACAGCATATCAGGGTCAGTATATTAATATATGGTCCCTGAGCACATGTAGTGGCCCAAATTGTGATGAAATAACATCAACAAAAACTAAAAGTCAGATTCCTTATTTTTATTTCACAGGAAATGAAAGACATTTAAAGCAGAGTGTAAACAATGTCATAATTTATGTTAGCACATTCATATACATGTAGTATGTAAATTCACTCATTTGGCATTGATGAGAAATATCATGTGACAAGTTTCACTTCTCTGCATTACACATACACTATTGCTAGAAAATGTGACAATATTATGTAGAATCAGTACACTGTTGCTAGGAAACATGACCATATCATTAAGAACAAGTATACTACCAATAGGAAACATGACAATATTGTTTAGAATTAATTTTCTGTGGCCAGGAAACATGACAATATTGTTTAGAATTAATTTTCTGTGGCCAGGAAACATGACAATATTGTTTAGAATTAATTTTCTGTGGCCAGGAAACATGACAATATTGTTAAGAATTAATATTTTGTGGCCACGAAACATGACAATATTGTTTAGAATTAATTTTCTGTGGCCAGGAAACATGACAATATTGTTAAGAATTAATATTTTGTGGCCATGAAACATGACAATATTGTTAAGAATTAATATTGTGTGGCCACGAAACATAACAATATTGTTTAGAATTAATTTTCTGTGGCCAGGAAACATGACAATATTGTTAAGAATTAATATTTTGTGGCCACGAAACATGACAATATTGTTTAGAATTAATTTTCTGTGGCCAGGAAACATGACAATATTGTTAAGAATTAATATTTTGTGGCCATGAAACATGACAATATTGTTAAGAATTAATATTTTGTGGCCATGAAACATAACAATATTGTTAAGAATTAATATTTTGTGGCCACGAAACATAACAATATTGTTTAGAACAAGTATACTATCATTAGGAAACATGACAATATTTTGGAGTCAGTTTACTATTGACAGGAAACATGACAATATTTAAGAGTCAGTTTACTATTGACAGGAAACATGACAATATTGTTCAGAATGGGTGTACTCTGATTTAACTATTTTATATAATGTCTTGTTATGTAACCTCAAATACATTTGGGGAAAAATTCAAAAACACATCAAGTATTTCTTCTGGTAGCTGTAGCAATTAACAAGTCTGATTGCTGTAGCAATTAACCCAACTGGTACACAGAGATAAATCACTAGATTTTCTTCCTATTGAAAAAAAAAATACTGGTGCTCTATTGGTTCATTTAGTTTTGATATCAAATTTGACAGACTGACTGATGTAGAGCTGCTTAATGTTCTGGAGCGTAAATTTTTAGATTGTTTTTCTAATTGCATTTTTCATCACCATCTTATATTTTCCTTCACACAAGGTCTTAGTCCTGGGAATTTGCCAATTAAGGCAATGGCTGTCATTGAAATCTTAGGGGTATTCAAATAAAAATTCACACTTTGTTTATTATGATCAGAGGATATATAAACCAACATCTTTTTTAGAAGATTTAAGCAACAGTCCATCCTCATTGTACAGAAAAGGTTACCAATGATAGAAGCTTCATAAATTGCCAAATAATTATGACCATCACACATAATTTTTTTTCGATATTCTTAGTATTTCTGCAAAATTCAAACAAAAACACTATGGAGACTTAAAAAATAAAAATCCTCATTCTTTAAAACTGTTGATTCGTGGCATGAAAGCAAAAAAGCTGCGGTAAGTATGTAGTAAATTATTTCCGTGTACCAAAGATTTATCATAGGTATGAACAAAATAATCACTGATCACAACACAGATAGGTATGTAGCTTTAACATGCACAGTACAATGTTTGCAAATAGGCATTTGTGAATTTGTACATTTATCAACAATACTGTTAAAATACATGTATTATCAAAATACAAACAAATATGACAGATTACACCACTGCAAATATGTAAATTTACATGTACCCAGAATACACATGTACCCAGAATGTAATGAATTAGTGCATATTACCAGACTGTATATGACTAATTCTAGTTACCAGACTGTACTGTTAGTATCAGCGGCAGTGCAAAATTACCCAGAATGCACTGAATACACCAATGAACATTACGTAAGTATATCACAAGGGTATAATCTATGTAACTAAACTGTTCTGATTGTACAAGTGCACATGTACCAAGAGTGTATTTTATGTCTCAAAGGTTACTGCATTTATACCAGACTGTACCAAACTTAGCATATCATTACTGACATAACCAGAATCTCCTGAATGTAAGAGATGTGCAGAATTTACCAGTGTATACAAGTTTATACTCAGATAGTCTTAAACTCAAAGGGGGCATAATTCATGTACCAGAATGTACTGATCAGTGTACATATACACAGAATGCAATCAGTAAATACCAGTGCACATGTACCCGTACACAGAATGCAATCAGTATACCAGTGCACATGTACTCCAGATTGTATCAAACTTACAGGATATACTTCATGTAACCAGAATGCAAAAATATATGATCAGGGAAAATACAAGCATAATGTACTTAACATACCAGTGCACATCTACCAACACTAGTGCAATGTAGTGAGTGTATTATATGTATGGACCAATCTGGTGCAGCAGAACACAGAGTTCCCCCAACATACCAGTGTACAGGTGTGGAATGTTAAAACAGCCCTATATTAAGATCAGTAATATTTTACCTTGGATACATAATAAAATGGGTTGTATTTTTATGTCACCAAGAATTCATTAGTACTAAAGTAAAGATTTTCTTGTTTCAGTCTCAAAGATTTAAAGCAATGTGCATGCATTTAGAAAATAAATTAATATCAGTAGTATTGCAATACAGGATATGTTGGCACTTTTTTTAACAGTGACATAGCTCAATTACTTAAAAAGTCCAGAACTTCCAACAAAACTTCATTTTCTGTTTTGGAAAATTTACTGCTATGCAGGTTCAAATGTCATAAGAAATACAGAAAATGTTTTAACTTGCTACAAGCCAGGTCCATGAAGTTTGTCACAAAATAAGAAATATCGTCAATAAAAGAGATAAATAAATAAAATAAAAGAGCACATGGATTTTTAGCCGTTATATTTTAGTGCCACTTAGATTTCCCATTCTGCAAAAACCAAAACTATTCATGCATTTGTAATTGCATTTTTTTTGTAAGACAACAATTTACATCTAAAAATGTGGAAAGCAGGTCACAAATATGTGGATAGCAGTTCACAAATATCAAAAGTTTCCTCATAAAGAGACACCACATATACAGCAAAAATTTACTGACCACAAATACAAGCTGATTCACAGTGTCTGCCTAAATCAGATGTACTTTAACACATATAAGAACCATCAGAGCAGTACAATTAGACACACAGATATTTTTTTTGTCTGCTGGTATTTTTCTATCCAGCTTGAAGACACTATAGCTATTATGTTCTTCAACCAGGCATCTTAATTCTGACAAATAGGAGGCAGTAAATTGAAAGCTATACTTAAGTGGAACTGATAATGGTGAAATTATCGAATCTGAAACCCAACACTAATGAAAATATACTCAGATGTTATGAGATTTTATTGCCAAAAAGTCATCTATTCATTTTTATCGTAGATTGGAAGACACTTTTATCTAACCTCTGAAGAGAAAAAATATAGGCCCTTTCATGTACTTAATTGTCATTAGAAAATGCATTAAGTAAACATTCTCACACATTGTAAGCATAGTTTGAAGAAACAACCCTGCATATCTGTTTAAGTTAAATGCAAAAGCATACAAAGTCCTGTATTTCGTTTGAAGTTATGAGTAGCATTTAATATACAATATTTCTTGTTTACCCTTTCTCTAATGAGCAATACAGAGCTAGGTTTCATATACTCTAACTTGGAATACTAATAATGTTATATAGGGCACTTAATCTTGACAAATTTATATCTGTAATATATATTTTAACTTGATATAACCTGTAGCATAAATTACACTTATACAATGCTTACATGTAAACATAGATAATCACAAAATAAATATTGCTAAAATATACAAGTAAAATACTTAAAGCAAGATTCGGTAACAATTATGCCTTGCAAATATCTCCCAGCTCAAAAAACTGGCATAAAAATCATTAAATTTTATGTCATAACATATTAGCATCATTCTAGAGTCATTCAATATTTCCCGAAAAGGTTTCTAAATATCATTTCCATGGAAAGACAAAATTAAGGAAACAAAGACAAGCATATCAGTCATGTAATATTTAACCCTAACCTTGTTACATAAATGGACCGGACCAGCTTTCACTGTGGACTGTACCATGTACTGTTCAAAGAGGTGTGCTTCATAAAAATTTAAACAAATAGCAAACAGTGTAGACCATTCCTACACTCTGGTCCAAGTTTACATTTGTCAGATAGCAATAAATTGTTCCTGTCAAGGTTAAAAACAACATTAATTTTGCTAGCTAGAAATATTCAGAATGAAATTTTACACCAGAGGGTTATTCCTAACAACCATGGTAATTGGGGGTTTCATGCTAAAAGTTACATTATTGAGTAAAAGTTACAATAAACACAATTAATATTAAGGTAACATATCATTCTGTGGTCAAGAATTAAATTGACATTACATCATTTTTAAGTTTCTATACATACAAAATTCTCAAATAATTACATGAATAAACATCTATTAACACCTCAAAAGCTTGACTGCATATCTTTCTAAATTTTCAATATGACTGTAAGAGGCAGAATTACTGACAGAAACAGCTTATGGTGTTTTTGCAGCTTTCATGATAAGGCCTACCCCAAATTTCACTACTGTAAGTTTATATGGAGTGTTTCATTCAAATGAAGTTCAGTTCCACATTTTCTATAAAACAAATAAAGTCCCTCAAAACTCAAACATGTTTCTATAATGGTGGTATTTTCCTGATGAAATTTTTCATAAAATAGTTTCAGTATGCATAACCATAACCCATTCTTTGGTTTTAGTTTTCTATCCCTGGCACTTCTCAGATAGAAGGCCAAGAAATTCAGATAAAGTGTAATATGATATTTAACACTATGTTTACAACACACTATTGAACCATTTAACTTATTCAGTCTCACTGAAAGAAATTCAGCATTTACACCAAGAATGTGCAAGCAGTTATACAACATTTCCTGCATGTATACTCAACAATAGACACACCCATAAACATAGACACACCCACTTTTCACAGTAACACACACCCCCAAACCACACCCATAATTCACATTGAAACAATCACAGACGAAGCTCATTGTAGATTTGATTTCAATATATTCAATATTTACATGAAAAACAGTGACTAGAAAAACTCAAACCCGATTTTGTGTGTTACGTTCACAAATTTTCTTGACATGTATGTTTCATATTCCTTTGCTTCTCACTGCATTAATACAAACTCTGTTTTTTTTTCATATAAACTAAATTGAAATTTTACAAATACAAAATCATGTTCAGCTGGGTCATTTCCATTCTAGACACTAAAGTAAATGTAATGCCCTTCTTAACACTGTTTGGTTTATGTGGTTTTAAAAAAGACATTTCTTCAGAAAACACAACCGGTACTGGAGTTCAGTTTCAATGTATTTACTTTTCTTACTCATGGGTTCTAAAATAAAGCACAGACGTGATTTCCAAACAGGTTTTGCTGGATGTAAAATCAAAGACAAGTAAATCTAATACTGCCAATGTATTGTGTCATATATCCAGTTTTCACTTTGCTATACTTTTGCAAAACCTGCTGACAGGGCAGACTCTTGCCTTCCTTACATTTGACAAAAATCCAGAAATAGAACCTTTACATTTTTTGGTTTGTTGAACATTGTAGGCTTTTGTACGTAAGTTTAATGTAGTGTAGTCATACAAACAGAAAACTGAAAAGTTTAGATAGTTAGTTAATCTAACCACATTCTTGGGTTATCTACTGGAATGTTCACAACATACTTTTTTTCCACTTTACCAGAAATGTAAGACAAAACGTTTTTCACCACTGTAAGAAGCATAAGACTTAGTCTCAAGGGGAAAACACAGACAAAGCTGCTTTCCATTACACTACAGACCTTCCCCGCCCCCTTCCCAACCTCAAACCATCCTTCATAATTAGATAATAAATAACATTTCGAAAAGATTCAGTCCCTGTAAGAAACATGCAAGTTTAAATGTAAAAAATTCTATATTGATACTGTATTAACACATGCATTGTTACATTTATCATATGAAAGCCTGTCAGATTGTATTACAGTGTCACTAACTGTCATACAGTTACAGAAAAAAACAGTTTCTATTATCATACTCTAATCTTCCCTTCCAATTTGATTCAATTAACACGCGAGGTTTCTCATTCAATCGTGTAATTTGCTGCAGTTTTCTGTCACTGGCCTGATATACTGATCAATAAAAGTTATTATGTTCTTAGATGAAAAGATAATCAGTTTAAGTAATTTTTTATGCCCATTTAAGCTATCTCGCATTCAAACATGCCCTGTCAATAAATGCTTCAAATCTGGACCTTAACAAGAGCTCTACATAAAACACAAAATCAGTAAAGTGGAAAGTGTCAAACTGTGAGCATTATAAAGAACCTTTGACAGAGCGACCTTAATTGGTCTTCAATTTATCAAGCGAAGTTTTAACAGTTGATGTGGAATGGATCTGAAGTTATTGTCCTGAAACCATTTTCAATATAAGTCACTGAGACTTTGACCTTTGTCAGACTCATCTAAAATACAAAAGGTGTATCGTATTCCACTTGTGAAAAGCAAACCATCCTCCGAAGTTTAAACAGGGCATGCCAGAAGGTTCTGGAGTTATAGTCCCCGTACCATATTAAATATGCAAGTGTTAAAGTCATCGTGACCTTGACCTTTGACAGAATGGCCTTAAAATCAACAGTGGTCATCTTGTCTCACAAAAACATTTGTATAAGTTTAAAGAGTTTACCGTGAATGGTTCTGGAGTAAGCATTTTGAAACCATTTTCAGCACACTACATTTCTCTGACCTTGACCTTTGAAAGTGACCTTAAAAGTTGATACAGGTCATCCATTTGTAAAGGGGCACCTTAAGTGGACTTTGAAGACGCAAGCTGAATGCTTTTGCGTCTACAGATTGACAGACATCTACCAGCAAGACAATGAAAGAAATTATTGCTCCTCATTTTTGGATGAAGAAATAAAATCTATTACTGATCAACATTTTAGAATCATCAATAAGTACAATAGTTATGGTAAACACCAACATAAAGCAGAATTTTATCCAATGTTTACTGCTTTTTTAATTTGGAATGTATCATAATGCTAAACTGCTGTACCAACGATATGTTTGAACCTACAGGGAGACTTGAGGCCTCTTCAGCTGGTATAAAAGGGGCCTGGCATAAAAGGGGCAACTACCCCCTGAAAACAATCATGACAAATCAATGTTTTAGAAATGCTGAGTGCATGAAATTAGGTGAATCACAATAAGAATGACTAGATTGTCTTATTTCCTTTGCTATGTAAATTAAAAAGGCCATACAACTCACCATAAATCTTCATGCTTCAACAGCCTAATTCAAGTAAGATCTATACATCTTCAGTAGCCTGATTTAGGTAAGATCTATACTTCTTCAATAAAGATCTACACATGAACAATTACCTTACTTTGGTTAGGTTTATACTTTACTGTGTCAATTCTCAGGCTGTATCAACTTGTGACTGATTTGACACCTTCTCATGATTATAGAGACCATTGAACACAGTCATCTCTAAGCCTTACCCGGGTGAATTCCTTAAATAGACCTGCCTGCTTATCAATATTATACCATTAACAGGGCCACTGGATGAAAAATTTACCATACAATAATTCAACAGTATAGACCGTATTAACAATGGTCTACACTAAGACAGGAATTTCCTGTTCTACTTGTAAAAGGGTTCTTACAATAATTTCAATTTCTCGGTGACATAATGTCTTAACACCCAAGCTACTTATCCACAAAACACTGATTATACTCACTCATAAGTTTAACACTCTTATAACCAACAATGCAAATTGCGTCAACACTTGATATCTAACAAATTCTTCACCATAAATCTTAACATACAGGTTCTGACAAATTCTACCACCTCTGGAAGAACAGTACTTAAAATGGAAACCTTATTTAAGGTACAGCTGAAATAATATGATTATCTGACCACGACTAGTAAAATAATGGTGAAGTTTTCATGCAGTCAAATCGTGATTCAAACACGTTCACTGAACCAAAAGTTTCCACTCAACACTGCCAGATTCACGTTTTACATGCTCTTATAAATTCTCTTGTTAACCCCTTGATACGACCATGTATCTCTCTGTTGGGCCGTCGTCTGCCGTTATGCCTCCTCTACCCTCTCTGACACAACCATCATCTTTGTTGCAGTAACATCCAGGTATCTAAGTGTTATAACTCAACCTTGCCCAGTAATGCACTGACTTCATCAAATAGTATCTTGGAACGTACTCCATCAAAAAAAAAAAAAAAAAAAAAAAAAAAAAAAAAAAAAAAAAAAAAAAAAAAAAAAAAAAAAAAAAAAAAAAAAAAAAAAAAAAAAAAATAATAATAAGATTTGGGGGGGTTTTTGGGGGGGGGGGGGGGAAGAAAAAAGAATAAAAAAAAAAAAAAAAAAAAAAAAAAAAAAAAAAAAAAAAAAAAAAAAAAAAAAATAAAATATAAAAAAAATAAATAAAAAAAAAAAAAAAAAAAAAAAAAAAATTTAAAAAAAAAAAAAAAAAAAAAAAAAAAAAAAAAAAAAAAAAAAAAAATAAATATAATATAAATAAAAAAAAAAAAAAAAAAAAAAAAAAAAAAAAAAAAAAAAAAAAAAAAAAAAAAAAAAAAAAAAAAAAAAAAAAAAAAAAAAAAAAAAAAAAAAAAAAAAAAAAAAAAAAAAAAGGGGGGAAAAGGAGAAAAGAAAAAAAAAAAAATATAAAAAAAAAAAAAAAAAAAAAAAAAAAAAAAAAAAAAAAAAAAAAAAAAAAAAAAAAAAAAAAAAAAAAAAAAAAAAAAAAAAAAAAAAAGGAGGGAGGGAGAAAAAAAAAAAAAAAAAAAAAAAAAAAAAAAAAAAAAAAAAAAATTTAAAAAAAAATAAAAAAAAAAAAAAGAGAAAGGAAAGGTGGTTTTTGTTTGTTGGGAGAAGAAAAGGGGGGGGGGAAGAAAAATAAAAAAAAAAAAAAAAAAATGGGGAAGAAAAAAAAGAAAAAAAGGGGAAAAAAAAATTAAATTAGTAAAAAAAATTATTTTTTTTTTTTTTTTTTTTTTTATTTAATCCAAAATTCATAACTCTAAAGGAAAAGGGAAAATATTCTCCTAAAGTCAAGATGGATTATGTTCCTGACATTCTTTATCACTGCGACATTGAAGTATTGAATCCAAGGTATGAAGGGTAGAGGGAGGGGGCTTTTTGGGTTTTAGTGTTGTAAAAAAAAAAATTAAGGGCACACAAGACTTTAACTAGGAATTCTAAGTACAATCAAAAAATTCACAAGTCCTGCTTACAGATAGGTCTTAAGATGACCCCCAGCCCCCCCACTTTCAAAGTAATATCTCAATGGTGATGTTAACAAGTGGCAAGATGAATGTTAACGATTCTAGCAACAGGCACCATTGAATAAAACCCCAGAAAGAAAAACTTTCTTTTGCCTTTTTTGGGGAATTATGGTGGTAAAAAAGTATTCCAACTTTCAAATTAATATCTCAAACATTGTCTACTATTAAAACTTACCATTAATAGATAAGTTTATTTTTAAAAAAAAACCCTGACAGAGGTATCTCCTGGGGGGTAATGATCCGGTGAGCAAGCAAAGAATATAAAGGGGGCCGTGGGGACTGACAGAGTTTGTCCTCTTGTCGGAGAAGGTGTAGATGGTAAGCAAGATTGTTAGTTCATGTGGATCTGGAAGAACAACAACATATAACAATAATATGACCTCCAAACCTTGATTTATTGGACTGGTCTATAATGGTCATAATTTGTGTAGTCTGTACTTTGAATTACATTTATTGTACATGTATATTAAATCAAATCTTTACATCAGGGGGGGGGGGGGGGGGAGGCCCCCTTTAAAAAAGGGGGAAAAAAAGGGAAAACTTTAGCAAGATAGAGTACGGTTCCTAGTTTATACAATGTACTGAGTGTACTGACCATTCAACGCATTTTCAAGAAATGCCCACAAGAACAAGGCAATACTGCTGTAAATTTCAAAATCGCACCCTCTGAAATGGACCAAGTCATACCAGGGGCTGAACCGAATGACATTAGACTAATGTGAGGGAGGTTACAGAATTTAGTAAGCTGAGGACTTTAACCCCTTTACTAAAAAGGTGGTCACAAACATCTGAAATAATAAATTCATTTTTTTGTGAAATATTTTTCTCCATATTTATATAATGTTTTACTCAACATTGTTGTTACTTACTTCTCCAACTGAGTTAGAAAGATAGATGAGACAGATTTTAATGCAATTGAATAATACATTTGGTATAAACAGCTATCAGATCTTGTTTGGGGAAGGGCGCACAATGATTATGTTATCCAAGTAACTCGATGTCTATCGATGGGGGTGTAAAATAAGATTTTCCAGCACGTAACTGCTGATACCCTATCCGGTATGCAAGAAAAGTTTACTCGACGTTGCGTTACCTACCCCCAACATTAGCGGGGGGGGGGGAATTTTTTTGGGGGGGGAGGCCCCCCCCCTTTTGGTTTGTTTTCTTGATTTGGGTTTCCCCCCCCCCCCCCCCCCCCCCCTGCGATACCACCCCGCAGTAAACTACATATCTGAAACAAAACACCATTTACACTCTGAGATGGAGTCAGCTGCTTGAATATTGTTTAATATTCCCTCTTTCTTTTTTATAGAAAATACCAACGTAAGAAACCTAATGACAGGTAAGGAACAGAAGTACTTTGGTTTTCCCATTTCTATACCTACCGTAAATACTCGGCCATTAGTCGACCAAATATGATCTCAAAATTACCTTTCAAAACCTTACTCAACTTATGGCCAACTTCTACAAAAAAAAAAATATGTTTCAGGGCCCTTTTGGGTTGAAGTTCTGAAAAATTTGCACTTATTAGTGCAGGTCTGTCAATCACCCATTTTGTTTCATTTGAAATTGCCAAAAAAGGTAAAAGAAAATGTTTGAAATTTTAGTGTTGTTGTTTGTTTGTTTAATCATCCCCAAACAATAATTACTTCTTTTATCATGCCAAAATCCTCCCTCAACTTATGGAAGGTTCTAGCCTAAATTACTCGTTTTAAAAGCCAAAACTACACCCTCAACATATCGCAGTGTATTTACAGTAATGATTTTGAAATATGACAATATTATCAAGGGCAGTTATGCAACTGAGCAACTTGGGTATTAAAGTTTGCCTCAATCAGTAAATTTTCCGATTCCATTAATATTTTTTACAGTGCATTTTATACCTCTGTTAGTACATTTTCTATAACAAGATGCCATTGTCAGTGACAAGTTAATGACAAACTGACGTCAATTTTTGGTTCAGCATGAAACCTTCTGCATAGCTAATTTTACTGATTCATAATCTTTGCTGTAACACTGTTGCAATGAATGGTCGGGTATCAGAATGTTTTCTGTTCTGAACTGTGCAAACTTAAAGTTATGGAATACCTACCACACCATTTTGAACACTGAATCCCAGCTGGTATTTCACATCCGGCCTCTTTATCAATACTTCTACTACTGGCGGACATGGCACTACTGTTAATTTCACAACCGTTTGATGACGAGTGTTCTACAAACAATAAAACATGCATTACTTTCTTTTGCATATATAAATACATATAATCATTTTCACATGAGATAAAATTGTTTTGGTATTCATCTAAAGCTGTTAAAGTGGAAGTGAATACTAAAAATTCCCAAGGTAAACACTAAATACATTCATAAAACATAGTCATCAAAGGACTAGTCAACTTTGTGTTCCTTTCATTTGGACTGGCAATTACCCAGTACCTTAAAAAATATATTTCAAATGGAGCAATCACAGGATTAAGAATACCTAAATTAGAATCAGCATCACTTATCCTATTTTTTAACAATCGTTCAATGTCCTTGAAATATATGTGCCCTAACATACCACATTTTCCCTTATTTCTACATAAACAATACATATATTACACCTTTCAATTTCTTACCTTTATATTTGTTTGACAACTTGACAGCGGCAACCCAACAAGGCTTATACCATTGACTGAAATGATCTGATCCCCGATGTTCAGCTGACCACACCTTGCTGCGGGACCAGTTGGGCTCATATTAGCCAGGACAACAGTTGGTACCATGGAGCCCCAACCTGACTCCACTATAACCACGCCCAGTTGTTCACCTTTAACTTTTGGTACAATTACCTGAAATGAAAATTTACACAAATGTGCCACACTGCAAAAAGAAACAAAAGATATATTGTTCACTAGAGATCCAATATAACTCATAGACGCCTATAAATCCACTGGGATGTCATAGTTTGAGACATAAGTTTCATTTTAAGAACAGGGCATAAAGTCCATGAAGGAGTCTAGCCACAAATTTTTGAGAATTTTTTTTTCCTGGAAATTATTCCCTTGAAAACAAACACTTTTTTTTGGAAAAATAAACATGTGTACAAAATTTTTGTACACAACTACACATGGGTCACTTCTATGACATACCAATAATTTCAGGGGATGTTTTTTAAGTTTCCACTATATTAGGAAAAGCAGCCCTGTCCAATGCACCATTGATTTACTGACAAATCAATATGACTTTAAGAAAATTGGTAGACGATCATCAAAGAAAATACTAAACATTTTGTATGAACTTTTAAAAAAATTTGGCCAGCATTTTTTGAAGAGATGCTTTTTTAATCCCCCCCTTTCAGTTCTGCATGGATAAAAAAAAACCAAGTACTTTTGGGTACAAAGTCCCTGTAGTTGAGCCAAAAAACTTTTGGGGGGGGGCCGCGGAAAGGGAAAAAAGTAGGCAAGGTGGTATTGCTACCCTAGGGGGGGGGGGGGGGGGGGGGGGGGGGGGGGGGGGGGGGGGGGGGGGGGGGGGGGGGGGGGGGGGGGGGGGGGCCGCGTGTTAGGCTATTTTGGGTGCCCGGAGAAGTAAAAAAGGGCAAGTAGGCAAGGGGTGCTTGCCGCCCCTCCAGGCAGTGTATTGGGGGGGGGGGGGGGGGGGGGGGGGGGGGGGGGTTTTTTTTTTTTTAAGGCAGTTTGGATTTTTTTTTTTTTGTTATGGTTTGGACACTGGGAGAAGAGGCAGTGGGAAAATTGTTGAAGGGGGGGGGGGGGGGGGGGGGGGGGGGGGGGGGGGGGGGGGGGGGGGGGGGGGGGGGGGGGGGGGGGGGGGTAAAACCCCGCTTGGGTGCGGAAGAAGCTGAAAAGGCAAAGAGGGTGGGCGCCCCCCGTGGGTGAAAACCTGTTGGTCGAATGGAGGGGAGGAGTCTAAACTAGATAGATGACTGATATGGTTTTTACTGCCCCTGGTTTAAGCAACAAATTTAAATATGGCACAGAAACTCGTAATTTTACAGCATTTGAAATGTTCAAAATTGCTTCAGGTGTCTACTTTACTCAACAGCTGATCTGTAAAACACAAACGATAAAAGATTTTATTTACACTTCTCTTCAAGGGCAAATGTTTAAATTTTCCAGGAAACCACATTTCCTGTTTCCTGAGTGTAATCATAAAATCTATGATTAGACAGAATTCCTCAGACAGCTATTATAGAGGACAGCAAGATGTTGATGATACAGAGACTTCCAGCGAAATCGTTTTACCTACAAGTCTATGAGAAAGTGCTCACTCCCAGATTTATAGTTTTCTTTTCAGTTTTTGGATAGTTTAGCAAGAAACCTCGCAAAACCTGTGCTGTTGGATACTTAAAACCTTTATGCTTTGCTACAATTCACTGACCTCGGTGCATTTTTGTTAAAAGGACTGGATGAACATATAGCAATGGATGGATAGAGGGACAAATGGACAGACACTGGACAAATGTTGATCACAATATTTCACCCTTTAACCCTTTGTACTAAGATGAGCTAAAAAGTCCAATAACAAAAGACTTCTTGGTAAAAACAAAGAAAATCTCCAAAATCTGCAAATCATTTTTCAAATAAACGCAGCAAGGCTGACAGCATAATGGTAAATTTCTCACTTTGAAAATTTGCAACTGTCAAGAAAACAACAAATATGTCGGCAAATTTCTCAAATAGTTCAGTGGCTTTATCTGAGACTGCAATCAATCAAAACGCATTATTGAATTAATTAACTTCCTTCACTTTAAATGTCAATCACATCATAATTAATTAGCAGATCATGTAAAAAGATTATCAGGCCTTTCAATTTTTGCATATCAGTACATGTTTCCAATTAACATGGCATGTAGCAAGAGCTGTCAGTAGGACAGCGTGCTCGACTTTTTTCTGCCTGCCAATAAAACAAAACTTAGGCAGTAAAAAGGCAAAACAAGGATCTGTATAAACAAGGGCTGTAAGTATGTATTAAGATATTAAGTCAAGAGTTATCTAACTTAATTGTTTGATATCCCTGAATACTACATCAAAGTTTTATATTGATACTTTAAGTGGTTAATGATACATGTGCATGACATTGCCAGTTTCACACAAGACTTTAACTAGGTATTTATAAGTACAATAAAAAAATTCACAGAGTTAACTACTCTTGGTACAGTATGGGGGACATGGATGCCAGATTTCACACAAGACTTTAACTAGGTATTTATAAGTACAATAAAAAAATTCACAGAGTTAACTACTCTTGGTTACAGATATGTGTCATGATGGTACATATTAGGTATTCCAACTTTCAAAGTAACACCTCAAATTGTTAAGTCAAACAGTGAAAAGGTATGAAAATTTTAACTGAATTTGAATATGCCAAAGACTGTAATAAGACTTTAGATGGAAACAGGCTTAAAAGTTTGGCATGTATAACAAAACAAGCCAACTAAAAATATAATAATTACTAACGATCATCAAAAGTGAAGATTCATATTTAAAGATAGCTTGTCCCCAACGCTCCAGTCATTCACAACTCCCTAGTATCTGACAATGATTTCGCTTGGTAACCAAGCTTACCTCTTTCTGGTTCTCCTTGTTTGAGAACATATTTAATTCCTCTCCATATATTGCCTGTTGATTAAGCACCTCCTGGTAGTCTATCTCTTTCATAAGGCCTGGATCTTCTATTCCATTGGCCTTCAGGAATTCCATATAGGCCACCTGGAAGGCCTGGCCAATGGATTGGGCTATTAACTGTGCCTGAAAAATGAAGACAGAGGATATAAATTATACATGGAGTTAGTATGGAACCAGTCTAATGTTGCCACTAATCAGTAGGAGCAGATTCTCTGCAAGAGATCTCCAACTTAACTTGAAATAGTTCCGTTTCCTGTTTCATCATCCAAAGCTTGAAACCGGCCACCACATGAACTAGACACCAGCAACATGCAGGGCTAGAAACCAACTACCACCATGGCAGAAGCCCAGCTACCATCAAGGCTGGAAGCCAGCATCCAACAGACTTGTAAACAAGTAAATTTTAAGAGAGCAATAACTGTAAAAGCTGGATACAGACACCCATTCAGACTGACTTGTAACAATAAAAGACTTGAGTCAGCCGTTATGGGTATTTCTTTCTGACATTTTTTTTATTTTCCCACTTACTGATCATGACTATGATCAAATACATTAGTGGAAGGAGACTTCTGTGTTTCATATTGAATCATATCAATCTTGAATTGAATCTAAATACCTTCATTACTTATGATATCTTTTCCCAGTCCCCTTGACAGTTCTAGAACGCATTTTTTATGTTACACAGAACTCAGCAACTCTCTGCTAGATTGCCTCTCTTATATAATCAGGGAAGTGTCTGCCGCTTATTAAGTTTTCTATTGTTTTGTGCCTTGTTTGTATCGAATCAGAGTAATCAACATCTCCCACATGTCCCCGATGTAATATCGGCTTGAATTAAATCTCCACATTAGTATGCATGCAAACAATAAGATGCTTCTAAAATACAATATGGGCTCAGAGAAGATTGCAACAGTCTTCGGACAGTTTGACGTCAACGAAAAAACTATTTCTAAACTTTAGTACTTTATATACTATATACCGAAAAATGATGATGCTCTTTGTCAATGACAGTTTCAGTTTTTACATCATTTCTGTACAAACTCACTTCTTGATTGTGGAACATATTTTTATACATTGAGATTTAATTGCTTTTAGGATTCGCTTGAAATTGAATGAAGCTCGTGAGATGTCGTACAAAATGTCTTGATTAAGGACAGTAACATCATGGTACTGGTGAGGATTGAACCCTGGGCACGGGGATCCTGAGGAGGACAATCTACCATCCAGCAACAATGATGCCACATTAACATTATTGGTTAAAAGATGTGAGTGCTTAATTATATTACAAAGTACAAAATACATAGGTACTTATGAAGCAGTGAGGACGATTATTGGTAACAGAAATTAAATTATATTTGATATCATTCAATTTGGATTTTGGTTTATATGGCTTTTGGGGGGTTTAATTTAAAGTTAGCTAGAAAAGCAATTACATTCTCTATTGGTTATCCTATATTTTCATCCAATGAAAAGCGTAAAAATACAACTGTTTGCCCATATTTTAAATGAAATTTCTGTGCTATTATCATATAAAGCCACACTGTATGGATGGTTTAGCAAAAATGTAGGTCAACCACAGTCGGCCGATAAAATACAGGAATTAAAACTCGGGAGTCCAAACTTAAAGATGGAAAAGTCACTTTTTCAGTTAATTTTACTGGGAAACAGCTATAAAAAGCAAAATATAATGGTTTTCATTTTTTTTTTACAGAATAATCAATGTCTGGTCTTAGACATAGCAGTATCTCGCAATAGAGGACACAGACAAAGTGTTAATCTCAAAATGGAATCAAGATTTCCTAATACCATTCCTTCTTTTTACTGTGAATGACCTTCCGTGTTTATGACAGCTTCTATATATACACAATATGGTAAACATTTCTTCCTAAACACACACAAGAGAATTTTCAATAAAGGCTTGAAAGTATTTTTATCTTTTAGGGCAGTTACTTCCTCTTTAATTGTTCACATCAACTTTCATGCTACATTTTAATGCTTATACAGGGTGTGTATAAAGTTATATTATTATGAGTTCTACAGTCTGTCTGAACAGAATAGGTATTCTTTAGTCACTTTTAATCACAATTTCTTCAATAAACAATTTTAACAAGAATTTTAATTACAAATCTGTCTTATAAAGAAAAAAGCTAATGCTTTAATACAACTTCTGGTAAAGTTTGACCAGTAATAGCAGACTTCAGACATTGAAGTATATCAAATGGAAGGACATGTAGCAGTGACACTTAATTCTCTTGATTCTGAGGAACCCTTAAAGTAGTCCTTACTTTTTCCTAAATACCATTCCTTTCCCCCTTTTAACAGACTTGCTTCATCAAGAGCAGGGTTTCTCAATTGTGTGACCTATTTATCACCCAAAGAACAACTTATTGCAGACAATTTCATCAAAATAGGACTCATTGAAAAAAATGTGAATCGGAACCAAGCTAAAATATACTTTTGAGGGATATAATGCATACATTATCCTTAAAATCAAAGAATTACCCATTATTTACTAGAGTAAACCCCTCATAAATCTGCATACATTATAGAAGTACCCATTATTTATATTTACTAGAGTAAACCTCTCATAAATCTGCATACATTGTAACCTTACAGTTAAAGAAGTACCTATTATTTAGTAAACCCCTCATAAATCTGCATACATTGTAACCTTACAGTTAAAGAAGTACCTATTATTTAGTAAACCCCTCATAAATCTGCATACATTGTAACCTTACAGTTAAAGAAGTACCTATTATTTAGTAAACCCCTCATAAATCTGCATACATTATAGAAGTACCCATTATTTACTAGAGTAAACCCCTCATAAATCTGCATACATTATAGAAGTACCCATTATTTACTAGAGTAAGCCCCTCATTAATCTGCATACATTATAACCTTGCAGTTCAAGGAGTACCCATTATTTATTAGAGTAAACCCCTCATAAATCTTTCTTTCATTTATCAGGATGAACTTATGTGACCAAAGCTATTACTTTTACCATTTCATTACAGTTCTTGGTAATTAATTGCAGCAATGACTGAAGGACAACCATGAAAACATCTCCAAATCAGTGATTTAATTAACTCTACACTGCCTCTGGAAGCTGTAGCAAGACAGCTTGTCATTTTGTTTCATGACGCGTTACTTCCCAGACAAGGTTTTTCATTTCCTTTTATGACCAAAAGACTTACTGTATTTAAGATTGTATGGTCAAAACCAAGAGCTATCACATAAGGCTGCATGAAAACCATAAGAGGCCACACATGCAAGACTGGGGTTGCTAAAATATGTAGCCTCACTAAGATTATCAATAGCATTCATGCATCTAAAATTTGGTGAATTCGAAAAAGATTATATCGAAGCCCTTTCCTTTTGTCATGCATACAAATCTTCAACTATCTGTTCAACCGGTAAAAACACTGACAACCCGAAATGGTGTCCAAAGAACACAGAACACAGATGCCCCACCATACCATTGCCAGTATGGCCATCCTGATACAGTGTGCCAAAAGCAATTACTCTACTGTGGATAGACACAGTAAGCCAAGGACCATTACTCTACTGTGGGTAGACACAGTGTGCCAAGGACCATTACTCTACTGTGGGTAGACACAGTGTGCCAAGGGCCATTACTCTTTTGTGGGTAGACACAGTATGCCAAGGACCATTACTCTGCTTTGGCTCGCCGCAGTATGCTAAGGAGAATTACCTTGCCCTGACTAGACACATTGTGCTAAGGACCATTACTCTGCCATGCTAGAAACGGTGTGCCATGGACCATTACTCTGCCATGGCTAGAAACAGTGTTCCTCGGATCATTACTTTGCCATGACTAGAAACAGTGTGCAAGGGACCATTACTCTGCTCTTACTCAAAAAGCTCAAATCAATGTTTTCAACCTCACATGCTAAACTATATTACCAGTAAGTCTCAAGACAGGTACATATAAGTAATAAAACATGTATTTTCTGCTGAATCAGGGGCCGCAACTTTGGTCTTAAAATATAAAACACAAACAAATCTCAAATGCACAACTTTTTCACATAGGCTAGTTATAGATTTATATTTGTATTATAGACAAATAATAAGAGGGTTTGGTTATAAAAGCTGTACATGTCAGCACACAGAGACAGTGAGGCATATGGGATGTCTGCATATGTTTCATGTATCCATTGGGATATCTCAAAGAATAGTTATTCACTAACTCTTTAGGATACACTGCCAATTAATGACATTAAATAATACTTATTCAATAACAGTATTTGCCCCGCAATCTGTTCCATCCGAGACTTACATTGCTTTGGAGGGCAGAATATTGCTCTAAAAAGGCAATTAATATTACATTATTGAATATCACTGAAATAGCAAAGAAAGTCAAGATCACTCAAAATATTTTCAATGAATAAACTATCACTATGGAAAGTCATAATTGTCTTACATGGACATTATACACACCCTGAAAAGTGTCAATATGTATTTGTTGTAATGACTTTATGATATGCATGATGTTCATAAGATAAGGCAGTGACAGCATTCCATACAAGATACACATGCCATAATTCAAAATTCTTTAAACTCATTATTTGAAATGCAACACAATTGTTGTCTTCTTCATTTAGATCGTTTATAGTCCCAGCCAACCCTGGAATTTCTTGCCGAGATCCCTATACAGTTGACTTACAGATGTCATGCTTCAGTAAAACTGGTCATACACATTTGCACTCTCAAAAAGTAGACTTGACTAACTGAATTTTGCAATTTGCATAATTATTTACCATTAAAGCCTTAAAAAAAGCCACAAAAGTGGTCTCAATTGTAAACAAACAGAATGTTCACGATGCTGATAAATCAAGCCATAGATTCCTCCACAGTAAGAGGTATGACAACTTATTTCCTCAGAATCCTAGTTTCAATACAGAGGTCAGTTTGTCTAGCATTACATTAGGCTGTTTCACAGAAATAAATAAAAACACACTTTCTAATGCTATTAATATGCCAGTTCTAAATTTGACTGTGACAAGCAAGTTTAACATACACTTTTCCATGTTGTTTCTGAAGGATAATTTATTGTAGAAATTTCTACTCAGAATTTTTTTGGCTCTTTGGGCTCAATGCCAACTTGCCAAGTACAGTCTTGCCTGTCTTATAGTGCTCATCTGAGGAACTGATTGGAAATGATTGTTACAGAGGGGTGAAAAACTATAACCAGGTTTCAATTATTTGACATAAAATCAGGCAAACAAAATAATACTTAAGTATTTACTATCTAATCATTTTGAATTTAAATCCTAAAAATATAAATCTTTTTAAAACATTAAAAGAATTCTCATAGCCTATAAATACTGTATTCCTAGAAACTTTCTCGGATACTAAATTTCGTGTTTTTCACTTTGCAGACATTTTCGCGACTACAAACTTTCGCAGAATCGTATCAATTGCAAATACTGCGAAAACTTAGTCGCTACGGCATGAATTTACGAATTTTCAATGCACATGCCTCCAGCAAGTACTAACACATAATGTCTATTTGTAATTTTTTTCACACCAAAAAAATCAGAAAGACTGGTAAATCCTTTGGAAGGAATCTGTGCTGATTGCAAATGAAAATGTTAAGGAAATAACGTTAAAAATCTGCCAAACAAAAACGTGGGAGTTACACTCATTATGACGACGAAGCACGTGCTGACATTGGAAGATATGCACGTATTAATTATTTGTAGTTGCCGGGGTATGTAAAAAATAATGTTGAAAGCTAAAACTTAAATCACAGAATCTTAGCCACAGGTGTCAATATGCCTCAATAAATAATTTTAAGTTAAAGTTCATTTGACAATAGGCTTGATCATCCTTTGTATTGTATCAACAATTATGGTAACAGTTATTCACACCCCTGCTCATGGTCTTTTAACAATTCGCAGTTTATACATGTATTTGTGTTGGACTTTTCTTACAGATTTTTTTTGTTAGGCGATAAAACCGGTAGCCTTAAATTAACCCTATATTTATGGGCAAACAGGTCATTGTTTACATGCACTAGCAACTTCATTTTTTCATGTTTCAGGATCAAAACAAGTCTTATTTGCTTGTATGGATACAAGTATCATTACTTAAAACAGTTACTACCAAATCACACAAAAAATCTGTCAAACCAATGTCATAAAATGTTGTAACTCCTGGAAGGTGTGAGAGCAAATTGTCTAAATCTAAAGCAGAGAGCCTTGTTTCAACACTTTTCCTATGGAAAATCCCAGCTGAGGGTATTGTTAAACCTTTCAATAAATGGAGATCACACCTTTTACACACTCACTCATATTACTTGTCATTTTTGTTGAAAATGATATGATTAGGTAATTCACACAGTGTGATTTTTGCCATTGTGGCAGCAGTCACTTTAGCGCAATATTGCGTAATTTCAGCTGACCGCTGACCGTATCATACAAGGTCCGATATATATAGAGTTGTGCTATATACAGGAGTTTTCTAATGGACCTGAGGCTGGCCATTACAGACAGGGTCATGCTATATACAGGTGACTTGCGTATGCAGATCAGTGTATCAATTAGGTTAACAGTTTACCTAACCACCTTACATGAGAAAGTCCAGTGGGAAACTCCTACACAGGTAAGAAACTGCTTACCTTCTCACATTAATTGTTCACGTTTTAAGTAATGAAACTGTCCAAAGTAAAAGATATATGTTAATGAGTTCAATGTAAAGACACACTAAGCAAGTTGACCATTTTTGTTTGTTTCATTTTAACTACTTGCAAGGTAGAAACATTAAGAACAATAGAACCTGAGCTTGTGTCCCAAGAATGGAGTAGGATGGTATATGAGCTTCACCTTTTCCCATGCTTGGGAAGTGGGGTTGGTGTGGGGGTCCAGGGCTTGGAAATACTTTCAGGGCTGACGTATGACTCACAGATGAAACTTGATGTGAAATGGAAGTGATGATAAACATCCCTGTATTTCACAACTCTTCGAAGTGGCTTAGAATGTTTTGTCAAATTACTTTCAAACATGGAGCCAAACTGCGCTTTACTTTACGCACAAATAGATATACTGCCAGTCAAAATCACACATTCTGTTTACAAGATCATGAAATATTCATTGCCACTTTCCATCTTTTTCAGATGCTAAATTCATTTTCAGAACTTTATGCAGCCAACTGCAACTCTCGGATTTAACTTGCTTGGGACAGTTCCGCCATCTCACACGATATAAATGATCAATTTGTCCCCACTGAGGTAAGGAATTCATCGTTTTCGAAATAGAAACTTTTCCTAAACACTCTCAAGGGAAATTTTCTAATAACTGAATTATACTGGGTAATGAATAATTTAGACTTCTCAATCACTTCTCTTATTGGCTAATGTTTAATATCCCCTCCATCTATATCTTACTCAACCTAAGTTTCGTTTTTTAAAAGCCCCATGGAAACCGTGTTAAGTGATAAATGCAAGTTGCAGGACTGCATTATTCAAGTGCATACTGTACAGAACATTTAGAGCATTGTCACTTTGGATCCTGAAATGTGAGTCACTTTCACTACCTATCTGATCACAGCATCACTGACTAATTCCATTTTGCATGCTGGTATTTGTACAAGTAAAATTGTACTCTCTGCAAAGCAATTAAGGCAAGAGTGAAACAAATTAGAATAAATTGTAAGAATTTTTAATCTTTTCAATTTTTCTGTAATCACAATGTTCACTATACAGTCAGTAAACTCTCAGGCCATTTAAAAAAACAAGAGGGCCATGATGACCCACATTCAAACCTGACCTAGATTTCACCAAGAGACTCATTCTGACCAAGTTTCATGAAGATACAGTGAAAAATGTAGCCTTTATTGCATACACAAGGTTAAGTGATGACAGACGGCAGAGACAATGGACATCAAGCGATCACAGTAGCTCACACTGAGCACTTGCTCAGTTGAGCTTATAAAACATTAATAACAGCCTATATGTTTTGCTGCTTATTAGTTTATTCATGAGAAATGTTGAATTGTTCTATTTTCATGCTCTATTTTTTAGTCTTTTTTTTTATAGAACTCTCCAGCATAAATCCATAAAGGGCCAGTGGAACTGTGGTCTAGTGTGTTACAGTGTTATCCAACTAAGACAGCACGACTCACCAATGAGGGATGTCTTGAGAATCCCAAGTCTTAAGATCGAAAGTATAAAACTAAATTATTCACAAAGTGAAATATTTTATGGTTTTATCCACTTTTATGCTCTATGGTTTTATTTAATGCCAACTAATGAAATACTTTTCTTTTTTTTCTTTTTTAAGTAGTGCATATAGAGTAACTTCGGGTATATTCGACACCTTAAGCCCAAAAATGGTACCAAAGTTTTCGGTACGAAGTGAACCGAATAACATTAAACGAAAACGAAAGTAGATTTTTTCCGCGCATTCTGTATAAAACGCTGGCGAGCTTTCTAATCTGCATCGTCATAGACGTACCGTGTAATATGATTAATGTCGTCGTGTAAATTCCACACCTTTCGCCCAAATTCGACACCCGAGGGAAGTTTTAAAAAATAATCATTATGAACATAATAAGTTAAAGATATTTACTGTAGTTTCTATTTCTATTCCAAAATAAATATTACAGCAATTTAAAAGATTTGTTCCTGTAAACGTAATCATTTTACCATTAATGATCTGAAAGTTAATTACAGCATAAGGATGTTATAAATAATCACAAACATTTCTACACGACAAGTCAAAATATATTTAGTCCAGACGAATATCCGTCTAGTGGTCTATCTTACGGAAAAAGTAGGTAATAAGGCAACCTTTTGACATGGCTGTAGTAAGATAAAATATACGAATCGTATTATGTATTTCTCATTCAATTATGACACTGAAACACTATACACATTCAGATGCTATGTGGTCTATACATCAATTTAAAATTATTAGTCTAATATTTTAAACATTAAGCAAGAGACGCAAAACTGTCATGTACGTCCTAAAATAACTATACGGCGCAACACAGCAAATGCCGATCGTCTGTTCCAAGAAACAAAACAAGAAACATGGCAATGCCACGAAACCAGGTTTTCAAAAATGTTGTTCTGATTCTATACTATAGTATGAATTTTGGAATGAAGATTGCTATGAATATTCAAAAGATTATAACATGACATGAAGGAAAAGATAATATTCATGAGAATACATGATAATGAGTAGGATGTAAATTTCGGCTAACAATACTGTCTGCAAGGAGTATACTTAATAATGAGACAACAATTTGAGTTAAATGAAAGCAAGTTTGAGAGGGTTCTATAGATGTTTTAGTACAATCATTGAGACATCAACTGCTGAAAAAGAAAGCAAATAGATTATATTGTTAAAATGGGCAACAATTGTTAATCAATGTTATTACCCGACTCTATATAGCAGCCCACACCATTTTGTGATCAAAATTCTTCAAAGGGTTGAAGAGTTACAGAGCGGACAGGATTTTCAATGTTAATGTCACTGTGACCTTGACCTTGGAGCCAGCCATGCGGAACATGCGTTCTGCACGTCATCTTGATGTGGTAAACATTTGTCTGAAGTTTCATCAAAATTCTTCAAAGGGTTGAAGAGTTACAGAGCGGACACAATTTCGTTTGACGCCCGCCCATCCGCCCATCCGCCCATCCGCCCGCCATACCCCAATCTAATAACCAGGATTTTCAAAATTGAAAACCTGGTTAACAAATAAACCGGGTGAACTGTCACTCTAGTAATTATGTTTACACTAGGCATACTTCACACACGTATGGATAATTTGCTAATTGCTCCATAGGAATTTCGCATAGAATGGCATCCCCTGTGCAAGAAATGTGCCACCTTCTTGGACAAGAAGTGCACTGGATCCACTCTTCGTTATCGCCATCGTCTGTATAGCAACCGGGGCATACTTGCTTTTCGTCGAAGTCGTCATCCGAATCTTGCAATACTAACTTTTCACTGGCATCGGACGAGGAAGAGGAGTCTGACCTTCTTCTCTTTGTTTTCTTTTTCATTTCTTGAGTTGACTTTGCAGCTTTTCTCTTTTGTTTCAGCTCTTCCTTCTCCTTTTGTTTTCTTTCCTTTTCTTCTAGCTTTTGTTTTCGCTTCAGTTCTCGCGTTTCTTTCCTCTGTTTCTTAGCCTCTTCTTCTGCCTGTTTTGTCTCCTCTCGCTCCTTAAGCATTTTCAAAGCTTCCGTTCCGGATAAAGCTTTTGGAAGTTTATTTCTCAATGTATTTACTCCTTTAGGTTTTTTAATTTCTGGGACGGACAGGATTGCAAATGACTTCGAAACATTTTTCTCACGTTCACTGCTTACTGTGCTACCAACCCGTGCCAACTCTAAGTATGATTTTCCAGAATGTAAGGCGGCACCTTCCACAGCTGGTGAAGAGCTTGGACCCGGTTCCTGACTAAGAGGCACGTCTGGGATAGATTCAGGTTGGCCCGAATTGTCGTTTGAAGAGCTTATTTGAGACGTCTCAGTGTGCCTGTTTAGATTATGTTCAACGACACTGCTGGATTCAGGAGCACAGGTATTCTGCTTCACATGGACTTTAGACGGTGTTAATTTAGTCATGTCAATATTACTTGCGTTCAACGGGAAGAGACCACATCTCTTGAAGCCATGAACTGCGTTTTCAATTTTCGTCACCTGATACCATGTTTTTCTGAACACAGATGGAAAATGTTTCTTTGTGAAAGATTCACCCAAATGTTCAATATGCCAAAGTTTCACTTGCTTTTTCCAGACAGATTTCATGGGGCCAAGCAGCCCAACATCACACGCTTGAAGAATGTGAGTGGCATTGGGTAGAAGGCAGTACAGTATAATGCCATTTTCATTGCAGAATTCTGAAGCTTTTAGGGACATATGCGTCGAATGCCCATCGACATAAAGAATGACTGGCTTTGGTATACTTCGATCTTCAACAAATTTATTCAATAATTTCAGAAACTCAACAAATAATGGAGTATCCATCCAATCATTTTTGGTGTGCCCATAGAGGGATTCGGGGAAATCTTCAATTCCGGACTCTCTGAAACGCTCCCCGGGATATACTATGAGTGGTGGCACATAGTCGCCGATTGCACTGAAACAGGCCATTACAGTTATTTGTTGCTTGTTGCTACTAGACACCTGGTAGACATGACGCACACCCTTTTCAGCAAGGACTTTACCAGTGCTAACACAAAGCGGAAAGCCACTTTCATCCGCATTAAATACACGTCTTGGGTCACGGATCATGTTTTCCCAGTCTGGAATTTCTTTCTGTAAGTACGACAGTAAGTTTGAAAACCAACCATTTATCATTTCTTCATTGATAATGGCTCTTTGGTAACCAAGAGCCATTGCATTACGTTCGGTAATATCAGGGTGCCGTCTACAAAACCCATAATACCAATCTTTACCTGGCAAATTATCTCTGAATGGCGTGGTACGGCCATCGTGGTCCAGAACTCTCTTGACTTCCTGCAACAGTTCATGCCTTTTCAATGGGTAGCCTATGCTTGCCATTAACTTGCAATAGTCAACTAATACCGTTTCCTCGGCGGTGGTTAAGACCGTGGACCGACCTGACTTCACACCAAGAGGAGCTTTACCGGAGATCTTGTCTATCAGAGTTGACCGTGGTATCCCAAATGTCGCTGATGCCTTTTTCTTCGACATTGACCCACTTGTTACCATTTGGACAGCGGTAGCAAGTTTTGATGGAGAATAGCTTCTATATTGACCAATTTGCCTGGACATTTTACCTAAAAGAATAGATGCAGTGTGAGTGACAGAAAATTGTGTCATTGATAAGATCAGCTGTGATAATTAAATAACTGTGATATCGTAGATCTCTTTTATATATGATTTTATATAGACGTTATATTTATATAATATGGACGCTATATTTATATTTTTATGTACTAGACGTTCGTCAGTTTTATTATAATTGAATCTGTATCGTTTATTTTATAGATTTTCTACTGATTCTATGTATATCTAAATGTATAAATAGTTCTACACTATTTTAATTGGCTGCAAAGGTGCTATAAGCGACTTAATTAACTTGTTGCAGCGCCATGTTATTGCTGGTTAAGTTATTGTGAAATACTTTAAGAAATTGTCTGGACGAAATTAATAAACGGAATATGTGAATGATGAAAAAATCAATCGCAAACTACATGTACAGTGTCACCATATTTTTAAGAATATACAGAAAATTAATATTGAACGGCATGTCGAATTTGCACGACATTCTAATATTTTGTCGGCGAAATTCGACATCCCTAGTCAAGGTCAAACGGAGATATTGGGACATTTTATTTTATGACAAAATATCGATATAATATATGTTTCTGTTAATATTTAGGTCAAAATAAGACACATTTCAATCAAGAATGATAACGGCACATACCTCTGTCTGATTACCCTTCTTACAGATGTCTGTAAAAGCGATTTTCGTTTAAAATAATTTCGAAGGTCGTGAACATCCGATGAGCGTATCGAAAAAAGAAAGAGCGCCGGGATGATCAGGATGACATTATTACGTCATATATACATATGACGTCATACAAATAGTATGGTAAGGTAAATAAATTACATAATGTGCAGATCAAGGGAGATCTTAATTAAAACTGTCGAATTTGTCCGACTGTCGAATATACCCGAAGTTACTCTATATAATTTTGCTTTTGTTTTAATATTTAGCACAAAATAAAAAGAAAATTTGTGTGTTTTGAGTGGATATGGAATTTATCATGCAACTAGCATTAAATCTGACCGATAACACCCGTCCGATATTTTAAAATGATATCACGTCACTGACGTGATAACACTTTGTAACCACGCCCACATGCCGGACTACTTCCAGTTCAACATGCAAGACTCCTCAAGTGCAATCACAGAGAAAAAGTAATCAAAACATTTCATTTATCCTATCATTTTTGTATTTTTGTTTACAAATCATTGTTAATGATG